>JANQAP020330126.1:0-17466 GCA_026874005.2 Erythroxylum coriaceum | reverse complement strand
TATTAATAATATAAAAATAATATTATTAATTATTTAATAAAATTTATTATGTTAAATATTATTCTATTCTATTTAATGTATTAATTCTATTTAATATAATATTATAACTTGGTCACAGTTGGTATTACGAAAAATTATTGAGGGATTATTAGGTAGTTTGTATTTATTAGTTTACGTTCTATCCTAAACTCTCCAAATTGGAGATTTCTTATTTTCACTGTTTAGGATAGAATGGAACGTAATATGAAACCCTCCGCTTCTATTCCATTCCATTCTATTCCATTATAAAACTTCCTTCCAAATGATGGAAGTGTGTTACGTTCCGTTCCATTCTATTCCATCCTCAACCACTCAACAAACAAAGCCTTAGACAAAGGATCTGATCTCCATTAATTGTGGTAGTTTGGACAAGAAACAAAATTTCAAATGGCAAGAATCTTAGGCTTATTAATAGTTTTGATGATGACTATATAATATTTTAAAATTTAAATTTGATTGATTTCTTTTTGAAGGTAACGATATAATTCTTAAGAGAAAATAAAATCATAGGATAAAATCTTTTTTCTTGTAGGAACTTTCTTTATGAATTTACCTTATTTATTTTACAAAATTCGGAAGGATCCTGTTAATCATATATTTTATCAATCAGCTTTAGATTTCTCTTAACGGTTAATTATTGCAAGATTATAGTAGAGATAATATTAAAGATTCAAAGTTAGATTCAGAATGGAAATGAAGCAACAGCCAATTGAAGAAAATGTTTATTTAAGCAAGAGTCACTAAAGTTGCGAAACAGAGAAACATGGAAGGAAAGAAGAGAGAGCCAAATTATTGAGATAAATCAATACTCTTGAAAATCATATCATTATCAAATTTCTTGTGTTTAATAAAGTAACAATTCTTTTTGAGAGAGATCATTGAAGCTCATATGGAGTAAATTACTTCTTTATTTGTTAAGAGCTTATAGAGGTTAGCAAAAACTACTAGTTTGGAAGGTTGGAGAATTTTGAAATATATGTACTTATGGAAAGGCTGGAGAACCTTGAAAAATATATATTTGTTGGAAGGTTGGAGAACTTTGAAAAACATATATAAACTCGTGAGTTTGAAGAGGCCTGTCAAATTACTACTTAGTTTTTTAGTGAAATACTCAAGTTGGATACTTAGGGACTAGACGTAGGTTTGGATTGTAAGCCAAACCAATATAAATAGACTGCGTCCTTCTCTTTTTTCTCTTAACTTTTATATTTCCGCATTATATTGTGTGTGTGTATTTCAACAAGAGACTCTTTCACTTTTAACAGGCTCCTTCAGTTTTTCAACTTGCAAAAAGTTTTTTTTGTTTTTAATAGGCACTTTCTGTTTAATTTGTCTTAACTAGATTTATCCTTTAGCTACTCTTCTTGTTTAACATGCTTCCATCGCTTAACAATCTCCTATTACTTTGTAGGCTCCTATTGTTTTAAACTTCAAAAGGCTCCTGTCATTTTATTCGAATTAAAAGTATCTCTCGCGTGTGTTTACTTTATCAAAGACTTTACTAGAACCCTTTGAAATCAGGAGGGTCTTGCAATCTAATCCTTTCCTCGAAAATGATCAAAACCGTTGAGCACTTCTATAAATACACCCTCGGTGCGTTTAGAAGAATGTCCGTCAGATATTTTCTTGAGCAAGCAAGCAAGTTTGAAGTTTGCGATTTTATCAATCAAGTGAGGATCGACAATTTGTACTACTGTCTCTTCTCTTATCTGTATTTTCCTTTTAGGATGTTTGAATGTAGCAGTAATAGCAGGGAACCATATCTTAGTTCTAAATCTTGTAGTTCATCTAGAATTATTGAATCAATCAAATAATACCTTCAGGCAAACTATTAGGTCGGTGTAGTCTAGACGCCACGTCTGGGATGAGCCTAGTAAAACGACCTAATTAAAGAAACTCATGGATGAGGAAAGAAACACCTTTTGTTCCTTTCTTGATGAACGTAAGTAGTTGGAGATTTAGGTAGAGAGGTGAATCTAAACTTCAACAAAAGAAAGAAGCATGCCGGCATATTAAGCTCATATGCAGTTTGTCTCATGAACCCCAAAAGAAAAAAATATTTGAAGATAATTTTTTGTTAGAAGCAGATGTCATAGACCTCTAAATTTTCATCTACGTATCTCTCTTAGCTTTGTATATTTGAAATCTTTAGACTAATCATTTGACTAACTTTTTCAAATGGATGGATGTCAATTCGAATATGTTTACAGCTCGCTCGCGTACATGGCCCCTGGAAGATCAAAAGGAAGAGATAGCAGATGAAAAAGAACGAGAATTATAGTAAGATTGCTCCCCCTGTAGATTTAATTATTCCTATTCTTTTCCCAGAGATCCCATGGGCTCAACTAGCTCTTCGTCGGCAAGACAAAGGGAAATAGACCAGGAGATGACGCGATCGTCTGAGTTGGAACTTCAAGGTAAACGACTTAGTTCTTTTGGGCATAATGATGTCGGTCCACAAATCTATAGGCGCATTGTACTCTCTGAAGATAGGAAGCTACTGAATGATGATCCTGGGAAATCATCTAACGGCATTCAAAGTAGCACATAGCCAAGATAAAAATCATCAGTAACATTACTTATGAATACCGTTGGTCTATATGAACGCTAAATTTTCTGTGTCTTAATGCAGGCGCTCAATGGTGATCTGCAATGAGAGGCAAGATGGATAGACTTTCAAGGAACAATATTGAGCTAACAAAGAGGAATGAGATGGCCTTGAAGTAGTTTTCCCTTGTGCAGTAAAATATGCCATAGCCAAGATGAGTAGGCATGTTGAAGTCTTGAACAAGAAGATCAATAGTCCAATTGCAGACTACAAAAAGCTCATTCCCACGTATAATTAGAGCGAGTATTTACAGGAAAAGAGTACTATCTTATATAGAAAGAGTACAAAGTGGACATGCTGAGACTTCTTAAACAGAAAGTCCTTTGAAACATTGGATTAAGAAAATGTGGCTATTTCTTTTACGTCGAGGGCTTAAGGAGTTGATAAAGTCCAAATGCCTAGACCTGGCTATTCATGATTTGAGCATCAATGAATTACTCTTCTCGGACTACATGGTAGAGCCTGAGATATAACAATACGAATGTGTAGACTTATTGAAGGACTTGGAAGTTGAGACTAAAGACAATGAATATGATAATTCAGGGTTTTGACACTCTTGAGCCGATCTTGTTAGTTAATTTATTTTATCCTATTTGTAAATTTTTTGGAAATTTGATGAAGCTTTTTTTCCCTCAATTTAGAAATTTGGATGGGACACCTTTGTCCTTTTGGATATTTGGATATTTTCCTTGCAAAGTGTTACATTCCATAATTTTTAAAGCCCACGAGACGAGATTCGGTCCAAAAGAGTCTTCTAGAGCATGTTGGAATCTTATGAAAGACTCAGGAAACTTCTGGAACATGGTAGAAGTAAAGGGAGATTGGAGCTTATATAAGATGGCAGTGACACAAAGAGTTGTGGCACTTATTGCTTTCATTGCTTCTGCCAAAGTAAAGTTCTAGGAGCCTAAGACCTTTCGAGGAGCAAGGGATGCAAAAGCCATCGACAATTTCCTTTGGAGTATGGAGCAATACTTCAAGGCTCTGATGATCGATAGTGCCTCCCTCTACTTTGTAGACAAAGCTATGGTGTGGTGGAGGAGAAGATACAATGATATCGAGAGGGGGACCTGCATCATGAACATATAAGATGACTTCAAGAATGAGTTGAATAAGCAATTTTACCTCAAGAACATAGAGAAGGAAGCCCAAGCCAAGTTAATAAGGCTCACACACTTGAGAAGCATTCAAGAATATGTCAGGGAGTTTCAAAAGGTGTTGCTAAAAATTCCTGGTTGTTTGGAAAAGGAAGCATTGATTACCTTTTGTGATGATTTACAACTGTGGGCCAAAACAGAGTTGGAGAGGCGAGGTGTGCAAGAACTTGTTAATGCCATCATAATAGCTGAGTTTGTTTACAAAGTAAGAAAGGATTTCCATTACTCTTAAGTCCCGAAAAAGTGACAAAGACAAGGTTGGGGGAGAGAAGAGGCAAGAAAAGGAAGGAGCTTCAAAGAGTGGCAAGCTGAAGGATGGTTCAAGCAAGGGTCACAAAGAAGAAAATGGTGGAGTGCATCCCTCATTAAAGTGTTAACTTTGCAACAAACCTCATCGAATTAACGACTGTCGGAAGAAGAGCAAACTTGCTGCACTTGAAGAAGAAACCCCAAAGTTAGCTAAGGGAAGGTTCAGATCCTTAAAAGTACTTCTTGCTATCAATGCCAAAGTGGAAATCCCAAAAATCGAGAAAAAGGGAGATTGTTCATAGACGCGAAGATTGGTGGACAAAGTACGAGAGCCTTGGTAGATACTAGTGCTATTAACAACTTTATAAAGGAAGAAGAAGCCAAACAGTTGGGCATCAAGTATACACCGACTGATGGTTGGATTAAGGTAATAAACTCAGAAGCTAAAAGCATATATGGCATGGCAAAGAACGTGGAGATCTGTATTGGTGAGTGGTATGGTTTTATAGAAATTTCTATTATTCCCATGGATGATTTGCAGGTGGTGTTAAGTATAGAGTTTATAGACAAGGTGAAAGTTATTCTAATTCTATTTCCAAACACCATGTGTATCATGGAGGAGGGAAATACAAACATGGTACATTTGTTTCAAGAGGTACCTACAAAGACCAAGACTCTTTCAACCATGTAACTCTCCAAAGGAGTGAGGAAGGCGGAGTCAACGTTCTTAGTGGTGCTCAAGGAGGAAAATGCCACTACTCTTGAAGAGTTGCCTAAGTATATTGCCTACTTCATTGAAGAGTACAAGGATGTCATACCACTTGAGTTGCCAAAAAAATTACTACCAAAGAGAGGGGTGGATCATAAGATTGAGTTAGAATTTGGTGTCAACCCTCTACCATAGTCTCCTATCGTATAGCACCACCGAAGTTGGAAGAATTAAGGAGACAATTGAAGGAGCTCTTGGATGCAGGGTACATCCAACTTCTAAGATCTCATATGGTCTGCCAATATTGTTCCAAAAGAAGCACGATGGATCACTTCGATTATGTATCAACTTATAGGCACAAAATAAGGTAACTATGAAGAATAAGTAACCCATTCCTCAGATAGATGACCTATTTGATCAACTTGGAGATGCAAGGTCGTTCTCTAAGCTTGACTTGAGCTCGGGCTATTACCAAGTGGGATTGTTGAAGGAGATGAGCCAAAGTTAGAAGCTCCACCATCCACATTGTCCACAAGATATCCATGGTAATTGAGATTGGAGTGCCAAACACTATTAACTCATGTTCATCGTCAAACACTCATATTCCCTGCTCTAATTATATGATAAATAATTGTCATTGATCATCCCAAAGTTTGACAGATGCAGATAGCCCTATATAAGATGAATGAATGCATGTCATAAATATGTTTGCACCTAATGACATATGCAATTGAGGAAGAACAAATCCTATTGAGTGATTACACCTGTGCTCTCATACTGAGCACACAGAGAGTTGACAAACAACTTGTGGACATACTATATTGATAAAAAGTGGAATTTAGATGCCTTGGATCGTGTAAGAGAGTAAGGCATCACCAAGGCCACATCATACCAAAATTGTGAAGTATCTACCTCAAGGTAATCCTGATCAATTATAGTTCATCTAGGTTGCAATATGCATGATTGCTCCTTTGTATCAAGAATATCTTGAACATTGAAATAATTGTAGCTAAAGTAGTGTGGCACGCATCTGATCTATAATTGGATGATTGTATGATCATCCTAGAATCTATTATATTTGTCCACCTAGAATATGCATATAAATCAAAAACTAGCTTCTGATAGACTAGCTCATAAATGTCAAAAAACTCCTGCCACCTATCAAAATCTGCGATCCTTTGCACTTTATGCACCAAGTTGAGCTCATACAATAATACTTGGTAGATGGATATTTGACTATATTTTTCCACCCATATTTGATGTATTTTGCTTGATATTTTATACTTTTATCGTATATTTAGTACTTAATTAGCTGCAAGTGTGTTATAGGTGATAATTGCCTTCATGGACTTAAAGGAGAAGAATTCCAATGAAAATGCAGCATAAGATAGAAAATCAATAATCTGGAAGGAGTGTATAGCTGCATACTTTTGCACGCCCATGCACTTTTGTGATACTCGGAGGATTTTGATTATGCATGGTCTGATGTACAACTGTGCATAAGACCGTGCATAACCCAAAAATATAGTTTTTCATATAAATTTGACGTTTCAGAGGCAAATTGTAGGGGGAAGTGGCTGGCATTATTTTGAGATGTTCAAAGTGATTCCATATGTGATTTGGAGCTTAAGGAGGGAAGACGTGGAATTGTTATAAAGAGATCCATAAAAACACAAGATCAAACATCTACATTGTTAGAATATGCGATAGAGAATTATTGGGGAGATTTAGAATTATAATTTTGATGTTTTCTATTATGTTTTCTGTATATATGGATATGATTTCGTGTTTGCCAATGTATAACTAATTTTTCTGTTAGTATTTAGGCTAGATGAACCTAGTTGAATATTTTAATATATTTTTTATTATTTTATGAATGCAATTGAATTGATTGATTGTTGCAATCCAATTTTCGATTTTATGATTGTCTTTTAATCTGATTTATTAAAATTTAATCTGGTTTTAAGCATAGCGATTGAGAAATCCTAAGTTTAAATAAATCCACAATAATTGGGAAGAGTTGATTGCAATCCTAAAGATAAGATGACATAAATCTCCTTAATCAGGGTCAAACCTGATAGAGAGATTTACAATACAGTAATGCAATTCTGTAAGTTTTAACCTGAGTAATTTAGTTAGATACTTTAGAATTAGTTGTTAGTAAACTTAAGGTCAGCTACTAATATACCTTAGGAATCTCCATAGTCTAATAAATCAACCACATAATTGCATAACAAATAATAAATTGTTTAAGGGGGTACTTAGATACTAATTATTTGATATCGGTAATTAATCTAGTGTCACCAATTCTTTGCCTAATTCATGTTGCATGTTTAGTTTAAATGTTTAAATTTCAATTTTTTGAATTAAACCACAATCAATATGTAGGCTAAATAATAGAATAACAGTAATTATTAGTATTCACTGTCCTCATGAGATCGACCCGTATTTGTCGGTACTAGTTATAACTATGCCTTGTACTTGTGGTATTAAATATTAACTAACACGCTTTAGGTCAATTAAGTTTTTTTATAATTGTTGGGGATGGTGATATTAGGAACACTTTAGTTTTATTAATCTAGTCATTATTTTTGTTTATTTGTTTTTACTTCATGTTATTTTATTTATTTATTTTAGTTAGGTTATTTCCTTGGTTTAGGCTAGACTCTAGGACAGTTTATGACCTGAAGTCATACTGAGAACTTATTTGATGTAGATCCTAAGATAGAAAGAACTTTGTCTAGGAAACATCGTAGAATAAACCTTAGGGAGTATGAACTAGATCATTGAATAGAGGACTTGGAAGGGTCACGTGGGCATGAAGGGATTGTGCAATATGGAGGATCAACCACGAATTATGTTTGACTATGCTAGGTTAGACTTAACTAGTGTAGAATCCAGCATTGCGAGGTCGATTATACAAACGAACAACATTGAGATCAAACCGAACATTGTTCAAATGGTGCAACAATCAGTCCAATTTGACAGATTCCGAGACGAGGGTCCTAACGTGCACATTTTTAACTTCTTAAAGATCTGAGATACTTCTAAAATGAAAGGAGCAACGATGTGCCATCAGATTGTGTTTATTTTCTTTCTCTTTGAGAGGAAAAGCAAAGTAGTGGTTTAATTCTATGCTATGTTCGTCCCTAACCACCTGGGATTAAGTGGCGGAAATTTTTTTACTAAAATACTTTCCTCCTATCGAAGTTGAGGAATGACATCTCTTCGTACTCCCAAACTGAAGGAGAATGATTATACGAAACTTGGGAGAGATTTAAGGAGATGCTTCAGTGATGCCCACATAATGGATTACCTCTGTGGATGCAAATCCAAACATTTTATAATAGGATAAGTCAAAATACTATGCAATCAATTCATGCAACAGTTGGAGGGAAGTTGAATAACAAGACACCTGAAGCGACCTAAGAGTTGATCAAGGATATGGCTATGAATAACTAAGGCTAGAGCATAACCACCAATAAGCCATCAGGAGTTTATGAAGTAGACGCGGTAACAAGACTGACGAGTCAAGTGGAGGTTTTAAGCAAGAAGACAAACAACATTCCTATGAATCCACAAGGAAGAGTGATGTAGTGTGAGTCGTATGCATGATCATACATTGGACAATGTATGGTTAGATCACCCAGGACAAGATTGTCAAGCTGATCAACCCGAACATATGTGTGCAAATGGCTGACAAATCACTTCACCATACCAGGGGCATAATCAAGGACGTACCTATCAAGGTTGACAAATTCACCTTTCCTACTAAATTTACCATCTTGGACATAGGTGAGATTTAGAGATACCCATTATCCTTAGGTGACCATTCTTAGCTACCGCCAGGTCTCTTATAGACATTGGTGGAGGCGAGTTAACTCTGAGAGTGGGAGATTACATTTAGACTCTCTGAAGTTAAGGAAAATCCTTTTGAAATTGTGGATATTATCAAGATAAAGAAAACTTGTGATAAAGTATTACAGGGTTCCAATTGCAAGGATCCACCTAAGAAGCCACAAATTCAAAAGAATAATTGAAAGAATAAACCAAGGAAGAAAGGTGGAAAGCATGTAAAGGTAACTTATTTGTAGGTTATGAAACCTTTGGTTAAGCTACAATCATATGATTCCTTTGAGCCACCTTGAGTACAAAATATATGTCGAGCTAAAGACGTTAACCAAGTGCTCCTTAGAAAGCAACCCAAGATTCAAGATTTTCTTTTGTTATATTAATTTCACATTTTTATTTCTTTTTTATTGTTTGATTGTTTTTATTTTTATTGTTATCTCCTTTATTTCTTTGTATCCTTTCTTTTTCTTTTATTTTTGCAAGGATAAGTTAGAATTGGATGGATCAAATCAAGAAATCACCATAATCAGGAAAGTACTAAACAACCCTCTCATTTGTATATTTAATTGTATTATGAACATTGAGTATAATGTCCAATTTTAAGTGTGGGGATGAGTTAACTAAATTTTAACTGAATTCTTCAATATAATCCTGATTATAAATTTTATTAATTGATGACTTAGATTGGTTGAGATCTGTCCATGAATACTATATGTTATTGTTGAATATTTACTTGTGTTGGTCTTCAAAAGGATGATTGTTAGAATGAAATTAAATTTCTAAGTTAGATTTTTCATAATCATTGAAATTTTCAAGTTGAATGAAAATTGCATCTTCTTCACACATATATATACCTATCTTTTTTCATGAGCTTTTAAGCCTAAAGAACAAATTTTCAAAATTTTTTTTTGGCTTTTGTTATTATTTAATGTGTGTGATATCATGTATAGTAGGATAATTCTAGAACTTGCCTTTATTATGCATATTAGGACCATATTTGTTAAATTAGAAGCATTAACATGATAAAGGAACTTAGATTTACCAATTTGTTTAAGCCTATTTTTTTGAAATTACCATACCTTTAAATTGACCTTTAGGAATAACCAAGTTGAGCCTTAGCCTTTTTCATTGATTTTACCCACATATTAACTCTATTCCTGTTTTCTTCGAAGACTTGTTTATCATTTTGAACCATAAAGGTTATTTACTTTATTTATTTATTTTGTTGAGACTTGAATTCAGCGAAAGGTCCAATATTTGTTAAATTATGATACTTAAATTGATCCAAAAAAGGAGCACATAAACGAAAAAGAAGTAAAGGTAAGTAGCACCGATATAGTTGCATTGAAAAAGGACCTATGTATGCTTTGTAAACAAGTCGTGTAATATTTCTCGAGTAAATTTCTTCACTTAAAATCCTTTTTATCCTAATCATACCTGACCTAAGCCCTATTACAAATAACACAAAAACCTTTTGATTTTTGTTTCTAGTTTATACAAAAGTGGTGGAGATGTGATTTGATTGTAAGCATACGGTAAGGATTGTACTATGCATGAATTAAGAGTCTCGATACTTTTCATCCTAAAAACTTAAGCACATTGAGTGAAATCTTGGTGAGAGCGTAAGGATATATGTTTTTGATTTCAATGCGATTATTGATGTGGTTACTATTAATATTGCTTAGGAAGTCAATTTTAGGACAACTTGAATCTAATTGTATGTTAATTTGATTCAATAGGATATGCTGATGTATAGTATGAATAGACAAGTTGAGATTGATGATGGATTAATTTTTTAAAATTTATAATTTTGATTATGGTTTGCTTAAGGACAAGTAAAAACTTAAGTATAGGGATATTTGATAGATGAATATTTGACTATATTTTACCACCCATATTTAATATATTTTGCTTGATATTTATACTTTTATCGTATATTTAATACTTAATTTTCTTCAAGTGTGTTTACAGGTGATAATTGCCTTCATAAACTTAAAGGAGAAGAATTTGGGCGAAAATGTGGCGTAAAATAGAAAATCAGCAATCTAGAAGGAATTCTGATTATACATTGTCGCGATATTTTCTTGATACTCGACGAATTCTGATTATACACTATCCAATGGATGATCTTGCATAAGACCGTGTGTAACCCAAAAATCTAGGTTTTCTTATAAATTTGATGTTTTGGAGGCAAATGGGAGGAGGAGGTGGCTGGTACTGTTTTGAGACATTCGAAGGTGAATCCAAAGGCAATTTAGAGCTTAAGGAGCAGAAGACGCGGAGTTTTTATTTAAAGTTCCATTAGAACAAAAGATCATATATCGAAAATGTTAGAATACGCAATAGAGAACAACCAGGGAGATTTAGAATTACGATTTCGATTTTTTCTATTTTGTTTTGTATATATATGGATATGATTTCGAGTTCACCAATGTATAGCTAATTTTTCTATTAGTATTTAAGCTAGATGAACCCTGTTTGAATACTTTAACATATTTTGATTATTTTATGAATGCAATTGAATTGACTGATTGTTGTGATCCAATTATCTGTTTTATGATTAAGGATTGGGATAGTTACACCAAATTTTCTCAGATCCCTGCTTTTAAAGAGCAACCTTAATAGAATTAGTTCCCTAATGTTATCTATTAGCAACTAGGATTAACTATTAAGCTATGCCTTTCGCTTTTTTAATAGTTCTTTTGGTGATCTACCTTTGAACCTTTCATTTGTGGCTATTTTGAAAACCATTATTCTAAATTTGATATCAAGTTAGTAAAGTAGCTTTTCACCAATACGTAAGGATAAGACAAAGAAGGCCCTTTTTAACTTGAATCTTAATAAGCTATGTTCGTCCCTGACCACTTGGGATTAATTAGTATTTGTCTTGCCAATATTTTCACTTGTTTTAACTAGTAAAACTAAAATTGACAAAGAGAAGAAAAAGATTGTGTTTAACATAAACGTTGCGGAATCTTCTAAACATCAAATGATTTGGCCTTAGAGTTGAGACATCTGCTACATACGCACATCAAGTTTATGGATCGCATTCGTTTTAAACTGAAGCAAATGTTACTTTTGACTTTTAAAATAAAAAAAAGGGAAGTCTAAGACTAGAAGTGGAAGTAGCAAACCTGGAATCGTAGAAATTAACAAATCTGATAATTGGATCTGCTTGGCTCCTTTGCTGCCAACTAGGAAGATTCACCGATTGTTGACAAGCCTCTTATTTGGCATCTAGGGAGCCAGGCAGTTTCCTTCATTCAACCATACCTCTCTTTTTCTCTTTGCTTCTTCCTATAAATAAGTGTTTTACATCAATAATTAGTCTTTTCATCTTTTGTTGATAACACTGCGAGACTACTCCTTTTGTTACAAATAATTAGTCTTTTTTTCTTTGGTTGATAACGCTACGAGATCAGCACTCCTTTTGTTACTACATTACTGCACACAACATGGATATATCACATATACATTTCAATGTAGTAGCAACTTAAAAGAATTACTTTCCCAGAGAATCCAATAGCTCAAGTTCTAGTAAACCACGTTTTTCGCATGCAAATTAACAAGCTTACTGCATATAATATTGGACATGAAAACTTCTCATTAATAAGCAATAATGGAGGATTAGTTAACTAGATAAACTGAGCTATACTTACACTCGATCGAGCTTTTTCAAAAGCATTGTTTACGTTCTGTAAAGCAAATAGTTACAGTACTGATATGAAGATAATCAAACTGGAAGAAAAAAAGGCAACTTTCAGCTCAGAAAGACAAAGGAATGACTCAAGAGTCACTTACGCTTCAGTCAGATCTGCCCTATATAAGGAGCTTTTATATAGGGTAGATCAATCAGTGACAATATATTGCTTATATAAGAGATAAGAAGATACTACAAAATAGAAAAACCTATTAGGAGTTATGTCTTAAAGATTGATTTTTTAAAGCCTTTGACAGTATTAATTGGGGATTTATATTGGAATGTTTAAAGGTATTTTATTTCCCAAATCTATTTGTTAACTAAATCAACATATGTATTTTCTCAACGTTTTATGGTATCCTACTGAACAGAGTTCCTACTAGATTATTTAGGTGAACTAAAGGGATTAGACAAGGGAAACAAGTAGAAGAAATATCTCAGAAGTTCAAAAGCTTGGTTTTGCTCGTTACTTGGCATGCAAGCAATGTATAAAAATTAGTTTAGTTAATTTTCTGTTAAGTGACAGTTGGAAGTTCTGAATAATATAAATGATTATATTCTTGCAAGTTGTATAAGTTTTTCCACGCATGCAATAAAACTTAATACATCACTGAGTTTTTCTTATCTATAGTACATTCTCTGTTTTCTTGGCTTTCATTAACAAAACCAATTCTTGTGATATTTTTCTTTTTCTCTCTTGAACTTTACGTTCTGTAGTATAGTTTCAGTTCTTGGATGATAGACAGATAACAACAAAGTGGCATCAGAGTTAGATTATTAAGGGATCTATGAAGGTATAAGCAAGGTGCTTGGTGTGCGAAAATTCTCTTCTTTCAGTGTTGGGCTGAGACTGCGTGTGGGAGATACTCAGAGATGGCTGAGAATTCATCCTAGGGCTTGCAGCCCGCAATCTTCAATGGGGAAGATTATCAAGTATGGGCAATCAAGATGGAGGCATACCTGCAAGGGAAGGATCTTTGGGAGCCTATTGATGAAGACTACGTGGTCGAGGTTCCTGCAGAAGATGCTCTAATTGCTCAATTGAGATGGCTGAAGGAGAGGGTGACCAAGAAAGCTCGGGCCAAGTCTTACTTGTACCAGTAAGTTGAACCTTCAATTTTCACTCGGATCATGGGTCTCAATATAGCAAAAGAGATCTGGGATTTCCTGAAAAGTGAATATGAAGATGATGAGAAGGTGAAGCATATAAAGGTGTTGAATTTGCTAAGAGAATTTGACAGGTTGCAGATGAAGGAGGATGAAACCGCTAAAAGTTATAGTAAGAGACTGATTTAAATTTCAAATCAGATTAAGCTCTTAGGAGCTGAGTTTAAAGATGAGAGGTTAGTCAAGAAGTTATTGGTTTCAATACCTGAGAAGTTTGAGGCAACGATTGTCTCACTTGAAAATTCCAAAGACATCTCACAGATATAGCTTGCTGAAGTGGTGAGTGCCTTACAGGCTCAGGAGCAAAGGCATCTGATGAGAAGATTAGAGACAGCTGAAGGGGCATACAAGGCTTTTACCAAGACTGGTGATTAAGAAAAGAAAAAAAAGAAAAGAAACAAGAATGGCTCAACCTCTCAAAATACACACACTCATTAAGCATGGTATGGAGTGAAGCCAAAGTTGAAGAACTTGAAAGTGTTTGGATCCTTGTGTTTTGATCACATACCTCAGGCCAGAAGGAACAAATTGGACAACAAATTTGAACTTGCAATTTTTGTGGGATATTCTGAAGTAACCAAGGGGTATAGGCTATATTATCCATCACTGAAGAAGGTGAAGGTGAGTAGAGATGTTCATTTCCCTAAGGATGAACACTGGAGTTAGTCTGATGCAAATTAGAAAAATGAAGAAGAAAGGCAGATTGTTAGGCTACCTCCTATTACTCCAGAAAATGCATAAGATGATGCAAATGATCAGAACCATTTTAAGCAGTATGAGTTAGATTCTGAGGAGGAGCAAATTCCAGAGATTCTGGATACTGATATAGATCATATACTAGTAAGAGGAACCAGGAATCTAACAAAAATTTATGAGAGAAGCAATGAAGCAGTGTTAGAACCTTCAAGAGTTCAGGAAGCTCTTTAGGATTTGAAGTGGTGTGAAGCCATGAAGGAAGAAATTTCAATGATCAATAAAAATGAAAGTTGGACTTTAGTTGACAGACCATCTGGCAGAAGGGCAATTGGACTCAAGTGGGTCTTTAAAGTTAAGATGAATCCAGATGGCTCAGTGAACAAGTATAAAGCTAGATTAGTGGTGAAGGGGTATGCACAAGTTGAAGGAGTGGACTTTAGGGAAACATTTGCACTAGTGGCTAGAATTGAAACAATCAGACTTCTCTTAACACTTGCAGCCGAGAAAAGTTGGAGGGTACATCAAATGGATGTAAAATCTGCATTGCTAAATGGTGTATTAGAAGAGGAGATTTATATACAACAACCAGAGGGCTTTGTGATAGAAGGGAAGGAGGAGAGTGTGTATAAATTGAATAAAGCACTTTATGGCCCGAAACAAGCCCCCAGATGTTGGTATTCAAGAATTGATACTTTCCTACTGGAGATTAATTTTAAGAGAAGTTGCAATGAGCCAACACTCTATATGAGACTGCAACTAGATGATATTGCAGTGGTTTCAGTTTATGTAGATGATCTGCTATTAACTAGAAGTTCAGAGGTAGAAATTGAGTTTCTGAAACAATAATTCAGAAGCACCTTTGAAATGACTGATCTGGGGTTAATGAAGTATTTTCTAGGAATGGAAATGCATCAGATTAAAGAGGGTATAGCAGTAAGTCAGAGGAAGTATGTGTGTGATGTGTTAAAGAAATTCAAGCTGGATCAGTGTAAACAGGTGTCCACCCCCATCTGTCCGAAAGAGAAACTGGTGAAGAAGGAGCATGAAGATGAAGTTGATAGCAGAAATTACAGAAGTATGGTGGGGTGCTTAATGTATATATCTTCCACCAAACCAGATATCTTCTATTCAGTAAGTGTGCTCTCCAGGCATTTGAGTAATCCTGGGAAGCAACACTTAGTTGCGGTCAAGAGGGTGCTAAGGTATCTTAAAGACACAACTGAGTATGGACTAATGTATGAGAAGTCGGGGAAGTGTGAGTTGAAGTGCTTTGCAGACAATGATTGGGGTGGAGCAACAGAAGATATGAAGAGTACTACAGGGTATTGCTTGACTTTGGGATCAGCTTGTTTTTCATAGAGCTCCAAGAAGCAGGAATTGATGGCTCTCTTGACTGCTGAAGCTGAATTGGTGGCAGCTATAGCAGTAGCTAAGCAAGTGATTTGGGTTAGGAAATTGCTTGAAGATCTGAAAATTCATTTGACTTCTACTATTGTGTTGTATATTGATAATCAAGCTGCTATTTCAATTTCCATGAATTCTATCTTTCATGGGAAAATTAAGAATTTCAAGCTTAGGTATTATTATCTGATGGATGTGCAACAAGAAGGAGAGGTGAAGCTTGAATATGTCAACAAAGAAGATCAAGTTGCTGATCTGTTTACTAAACATTTTCATGTTTCTCGATTTGAACAATTGCAAAAGATGGTAGGGGTGAAAAAGCTAAATTTCTGAGCCAAGGAGGAGTATGTAGAAGAAATGTCTTAGAAGTTTAGACGCCTGGTTTTGCTCGTTATTTGGCATGCAAGCAATGTATAAAAATTAGTTAAGTTAGTTTTCTGTTAAGTGACAGTTAGAAGTTCTGAATAATATAAATGATTATATTCTTGCAAGTTGTATAAGTTTTTCCACGTATGCAATAAAACTCAATACATCACTGAGTTTTTCTAATCTATAGTACATTATCTTTTTTCTTGGCTTTCATTAACAAATCCAATTCTTGTGATCTTTTCCTTTTCTCTCTTGTACTTTACGTTCTGTAGTATAGTTTCAGTTTTTGGATGATAGACAGATAACAACAAAACATATGTCCCCTTATCTATTTACCTTGGTGATTAAAGCGCTAAAAAGGATGATCGTCCACTACACAAATAGAGATTCCAGTTTTGTGCCTCATTACAAATGTGAAGCATTGAGGATCAACCATCTAACATTTGTAGATGATGTAATATTATTCTATGAAGCAATTCAATTAGGCTATTGATTAAAATTCTCAATAAGTTCTCAAAGTCATCAAGATCAAGAATGAACATCGATAAGAGCTATCTTTATTTATCCTTTGATATCTTAAACATGGATGTGTTAAGTAATATAAATAATCTAACAATTCAATATGCCCACTTTAATTATCTTGGAATTCCTATAACTATCTAAATGTACATTGGTCTATGCATCTATGTATACTTAGGAAGCTAATCAAGGATATTGAGAAATGTATCAAGAATTTCTTATACGTTGGGAAGGCTGAGAACCCTAAAAGGGAAAAGGTCAAGTAGGCTGAGTTGTGTTTACCTAAGAAGGAATGAGGACTTGGAACAACTTCTATTTAGGTTACGCAAAATGTGCTTCTCATAAAAAGGATATGGAAAATTTTAATCGATAGGGAATCTCTTTAGGCTATATGGATCAACAAATATTCTGTTTTAAGTACTCCAATTTTTTACGAATTGAAATTAGTATATATTAGTCGTAAAGTTTTATCCAAATTATAAGGCTAAAAGATCAAGTTTATCCCTACTACCAAGTCAATGTAGGGAATGGGAAACAATCCCGGTTTTGGTTTGAAGCCCTCTCTGGAAGATAAGAGTTTGGAGTCCTCATTACCATAATTTACAAAGTTGCAAGGGGAAAACCATCATCCAAAATAATATATAGAGTACTAATTTTAGGGGTGCTTCTATTCTCGTTAATTTAATTCCTTAGTATAATCCCAATCAACAGAGGCTTGACAAACTAATATATGTTGGAAATAGCTCTCGCTGGTTTACAGATACCTCCTTCTATCTAATTTTAGACCATAATCTGCTAAGGTTGCATGGTACAAAGAAATATGGAATAAAATTCTCTCATGCCTAAGGATTCATTCACTAGATGACTAGTGGAAAAAATGAGATGTTTTGGAGGCATTAACTATTAGACCCCATTTTCGGAGCCTAACTCATATTCGGAATACAGATATCCTAACCCAACATTTAATCGAAAATCTCATAATACATTAACATCATACTCT
>JANQAP020329823.1:0-17467 GCA_026874005.2 Erythroxylum coriaceum | reverse complement strand
CACACACTTCTTTTATTATTATTATTTGACTTTCATCAAAATCAATAGAAGAAGTGAAGTCTTCTTGACTTAACATCCTTTAGATTGTTGAAGGCAAACATACATTTGTCATCAAATAGAAAATGTACATCCTTGACTAACAAGTTTGTCAAAGGTCTTGCAATTTGCAAGAAGTCTTTGATAAATTAACGGTAAAATCTTACATGACCTAAAAATCCTCGCACACCTTTTTCATTACATAGCGGTGGAAGTTTCTCTATAATTTCTATTTTTGCTCTGTCGACTTCAAATCCTTGGTGGAGATTTTATGCCTAAGAGCTATCCCCTCTTGCACCATAAAATGACATTTCTCCCAATTCAGCACCAAGTGTGATTCTTCACATCTTTGAAGAACTCTATCCAAATTGGTTGAACACATTTCGAAAGAGTCTCCAAAAACTGAAAATCATCCATGACCATCTCCGTTATATCTTCAATCATATCGGCGAAGGTAGATATAATACATCTTTGAAATGTAGCAGGGGCATTGCATGGTCCAAGGCATCCTCCTGTATGCGAAAGTACCATAAGGGAAAGTGAATGTGGTCTTTTCTTAATCATCAGGGTAGATGAAGATCTGATTGTATCCTGAATATCCATCTAAGAAGCAATAAAATGAATGACTAGCCATCCTTTTTATCATCTAATCTATGAACAGGAGAGGAAAATGATCTTTGTTAGTTACTGAGTTGAGTTTGCGATAGTCTATGCACACTCTCCATCTTATGACCACTCTTGTTGAAATTACTTCTCCACTCTCATTTTCTATTATTGTCATTCCACCCTTTTTAGGTACACATTATACTGGACTGACCCATTCACTATCAGAGATGGGATAAATTATCCCTGCATTTAGGAGTTTGATTATTTTTTTCTTGACCACCTCCTTCATTTTAGGGTTTAACCTTCTTTGACTCTCCCTCACCGTTCTACATCCTTCCTCCAGGTTTATTTGGTGTATGAAAACATTTGGGCTTATGCCTTGAATATCATAAATCTACCATCTGATGGCTTTCATTCACTTTCTCACAATTGTTACCACCTTACTTTCTTGTTTCTCATTTAATTGGTTTGAGATGATTATCGGTAACATTTGACCCTCACCTAGAAAGGTGTATTTGAGATGTGCAGGTAAAGGTTTAAGCTTTAATGTGGGTGGTTTTCCTGTGGATGGTGGTATGGGTGCTTCAGTTCGGACTAATTTATCTTGACACGTTTGAACATCTGACTCCTCCATCTCATCATCTCCTTCAAACTCTAGTTTCTCATATCCATTATTTGCCTCTGTTGCCATTGATTGCACTTTTGTGATGCAACTCTCAACATGCTCCTTCAAATTTTGATCCATAATTTCAACCTTCATGCACGTGCTACTTCATGTTAGGTTCTTTCAAGCCTTATTCATATTGAATTTGATACGATCTTAACCTATTCAAAGTGTTAATTTCCCTTCGTGAACATCAATTATGGCTTTTCCTATATTCATAAACGGTCGACCAAGGATTAGTGGGCAGTTCTTATCTTCTTCAAAATCGAGAACCACAAAATCTACAGGAATAATGAACTTGTCCATTTGCATCATAACGTCTTCCACTATTCCAAACGGTCTTTTAATAGATTGATTAACCAACTGAATTAACATCGATTTTGGTTTGACCTCACCTAACCCCAACCTTTTGAATACTAATAAAGGCATAAGATTAATACTTGCTCCTAAGTCACACGAGCATTTTGTGAATTCAAATTCACCAACCACATAGAGTATTATAAGACTCTCTGGATTCTTCAACTTAGTGGCATATGGCTAGTGACAATGGAACTGCAGGTGCCAGTTAGAGCTGTCTGATTATCTGCCTAAGTACGCTCTTTGATAATATGTCCTTTAAAAATTTTGCATATTTGGGCATATGTTCCAAAGCCTCTACAAATGAGAGATTTATTTGTAATGTCTTTAATTTCTCAATGAATTTTGAAAATTACGCATATAGCTTCTTCTTTTGTAATCGTTGAGGAAAAGGAATCTTAGGTGGATATGGTGGAGGAGCGATATAAGGAGGGTATTCGCTTATAATCAATTCTTTCTCCTTTTCTTGATCTTTCTCAACAGGGGGAACGGGCTCCTCTATTGTCTTTGTGGGTGGTTCAAGTTCCTTCCCACTTCAAAGTGCAATAACCTTTAATTGCTCCCTTGGTTTTGTTTTCGAAGTGCTAGGAAGACTTCCCCTATTTTGTGTAGAGAAAGCATTTGACTATTGATTTATTTGGACCTCTAGATTGTGGATTGAATAGGTATGGTTCTTTGTTACTTATTTGAATCTACCTTCCAGACTCTTTTGTTCATCATCTATGGTTCCAAGCTTGTCTAAAATTTTGTCAAACTTAGATTCCATTGAGCTCGGTTTATCTTGTTGGAAGCCTGGTTGTCCTTGAGGTCTGAACTATCCTCCAGCATTGTTCGTCCACGAGAAGTTAGGGTGATTCTTCCACCAGGGGTTGTATGTGTTAGAGTATGGATTGTTTCCCCCTCTTGTCCATAATGGGCTCCCATATAAGTAACTTGCTTCGGATCATTTTCCTTCATCAAGAAACAGTCCACCGTATCATGGTCCATCTATCTACAAAGTTCACACTTTAGTTGCATGGCTTTTACCGAAGCTGAGGATGAAGCCTTCGTGTTATTGAGTTGTCGAGTTAAGTTATCAATTTTTGCGTGCATCTCTGTCATTTGATCAATAGCTACAAGTCCTTTTTGTTCTCATAAAGTAGTGGGTTATCTACTCCGCTTGTTCGTCTATAGACAACTATTACATGCCATCTCCTCTATCAACTGTTCCATTTCATCTATCGTCCTTCTCATCAGTGATCCTCTTGAAGCTGCGTAAGTTATGCCTCTTGTATGTAGGGTTACTCCATTATAAAATGTTTGCAATAAGAATTCCTTGGGTAAGTTATGGTGTGGGCATTTGTGTTTCAAATCCTTATATCTTTCCCATGCTTTATAGATCGAATCCTCGTCACTTTGTTGGAAGTTTGTAATCTCCTTAATAATCTTCGTGGTCTTTGGTAAGGGAAAATATTTGTCTAAAAAGGCACAAACTAGTTGATCCTAAGTGGTGACATTAGCTGGGTTGAGAGAATGGTACCAGGCCTTTGCTCTATCTTTTGAGGTAAAAGGGAAAAGCCTAATTCTTACCGCATCCTCCGACATTTGATAGTACCGAAAGGTATCACAAATGTCAAGGAAGTCTATTATATGTGCATTAGGATCTTCATTTGTTAGTTCCTATAATTGAACATTCTGTTAAAGCGTATTTAGGAGGGCTGGTTTAATTTCAAAAGAGGCTACTTGTACGGGGGGCCTAGCTATACCATGGTTAGCCACATTGAACCCTAGTCTTATGAAATCTATAAGGGTTCGTTGTTGACATCCTTAGTTTGCTTCGTGATCCAAATCTTGCTGAAATTCCTCAATCATTGTTGCTTTCGTAATTTCTTCTTCTTCTTCACCCCGAGCTTTCCCAATTGATCATTCTAATCGAGTGATATCTAATTCTAAGGTTTCAGCTATGTAACTCGAACTTCTCATGACTCTTATGATCATGCAAGAGCATAGATTCAGAAATAGAAAGAACCAAAAATAAAAAAAATTAACTAACGCCTTAAACTATAAAATTAAACTAATCATCTCCCCGACAACGGCACCAAAAAATTGACTGGGTGTTTATTATGTCTAAGTTTTAATAAATAACCCTTGATAATCCACAAGCACACAGTTCACTAGTGTAGTACCTAAGGTATTGATCCCACAAGGAGGGATAATCTAATCCTAAAATCTAGGGCCAGAAACAAATACAAAAATTCAAATCACACGAAACTAAAATTGAGAACTCAATTCAATCAATCAAATCAAATTACGAATTAATCAAAGAAATATTAATTACTAAGCAATTGTAACACACCCAAAAATCAACCTAAGGAAATTACCAATTGAGAGATGGGACTTTTACCTATCCTTAATGTTAACCTTAATTAGATTCTAAAGGTCACAATCTCTCAATTTAGAACATATCCAAAACCCTAATTAGTTTTAAAGCTCTCTAATAAACTATCAGGAACCAATGCAAAATCTCTCTTCGCACAATTTATCGATTTGATTTAATTCTAATTTCTATTAAATCACCTAACTCTTGTTAGCCTAATTTAATCGTTTTTAATTTGATTTACCATCTCAGTTTATTATCGAAATTAAATCACAACAAATCCAATAAAAACATAAACAATTAGATTTCATTAATTCAAGAATAAAACTCTAAAGGTGAATTTAGAACATTCTCAACATTTAGATCCTATCATTAACTATTCAATCCAATTCACAATGATAAAACTGAAAATAAATAGGAAATAAAATTGAAATAGAGGATGGGAGGCAGCGATGTTGGGAAACCTCCTGATCTGAGAAGTACGTCGAGTCAGCTTCTTTTCCTCTTCTCTCTTCCTTCTTCTCTTCCTCAATCTCTCGATGAATTCTCTCTAGTATTTTTCAAGATGGTTGATGCAAAAGCTCACTCTGCCTCTTTTTCTTGTTCTTTAAATATCCTTTTATGTTCTGAGCAACCTTAGGGCTTTTCCGAGGTCCAAAAGGTCTAAAAAATCCCTCAAAACTTGACGTTTTTTAGTTTCTACGCATCTGCAGGCCACAATCGTAAGCCACATCTGAGCCTTTTATCACGATCGTGACATGTAGACCATGATCGTGGGCCATGTCCTAGGTTTATGTCATGACCATGTTCTATTATGCCATGATTGTAGGTCGTTGTTTTGGCCTGAATGTCTCCAAAACTTCTCCGTTCTTCGATTTTGACCCTGAAACAATAATAAACACATCAAAGTATCGCAAAAACAAAATATTTAAGTTCAAAGACTTGTACTAACTCATAAAACACTTAAAACACAAATAATTAACAAACTAACACAATTGTAACCTAAACACATACTAAATGATTGAATTAATAGCTAAACACATATCAAACTAAGCCCAAAAACACAATGCAATTTACACTTATGACATCTCCAAACTTTTTTTTGTTGGCACTTCCAAATGTAACAACTTAGAAAATAGAGTATAAAATATTAGAAACACCCTTGGTAATTATTTCAACTTAAACAAATTGATTAAAAGAAACACATTGCTTATAATATTGCCTTGTTGACTCAGTATATCATTGTCATCAACCAAATTCACGTTGCTTAATTATAGCTGTAATGAAAACAACTTTGTCAATCATTAAAGCCAATAATAAATAAAACAAAACTGAATTTTGCTATACCTGTGAAGTTGCCTCTATTTTAACCTGATTAACATAATGATAAACATTAGTTACTGTAAGTTTATAAAACTATATGCATATGATTGAACTAAGGTGTACACACCTGTGAAGAAGCCTTAACATATTGAGTTGAGGTGTCGTTGTTGTATTTTCTGGAGTTATTATGTAACAGCCCAGACCACCCGCCCACAGATATTGTCTATTTTTGGGCCTTGACCCAGTCAAGCCCTTACGGTTTTGCTCTTCCCACCCTCGAAAAAACGCAACTATGGGGGAGAGGTATTTATACTCTTATAAGGCATACTTCGTTCCCCTCTCCAACCGATATGGGAATCTCACAATCCACCCCCCTTTAGGGCTCAGTTTCTGTGCTGACATATCGGTTTAGGTATTGGCTCTAATACCATTTGTAACAGTCCTAGACCACCCGCCCATAAATATTGTTTGCTTTGGGCCTTAGCCCAGTCAAGCCTTCACAATTTTACTCTGCCCACCCCCGGAAAAACACGTCTGTGAGGAAGAGGTATCCATACCCTTATAAGGCGTACTTCGTTCCCCCTCTCCAACAGATATGGGATCTCACATTCCACCCCCTTAAGGCTCAGCGTCCTCGCTGACACATCGATTCAGGTACTGGCTCTGATACCATTTGTAACAGCCCAGACCGCCTGCCCACAGATATTGTCTACTTTTGGGCCTTGGCCCAGCCAAGCCCTCACAGTTTTGCTCTTTTCAGCTTCGAAAAAATGCATCTATGGGGGAGAGGTATCAATACCTTTATAAGTTGTACTTCGTTTCCCTCTCCAACTGATATGAGAATCTCACATTCCATCCCCCTTTAGGGCTCAACGTCTGCGCTGGCATACCGATTCAAGTACTGGCTCTGATACCATTTATAATAGCCCTAGACCACTAGCTCATAAATATTGTTCGTTTTGGGCCTTGGCCAAGCCAAGCCCTTACGGTTTTTATTTTGGGATTCCCATATCAGTTGGAGAGGGGAACGAAGTATGCCTTATAAGGGTATGGATACCTCTCCCTCAAATACGCATTTTCTCGAGGGTGGGAAGAGCAAAACTGTAAGGGTTTGGCTGGGCCAAGGCCCAAAAGTGGACAATATCTATGGACGGGTGGATTGGGATGTTACAAATAGTATCAGAGCTAGTACTCGAACTGGTATGTTAATGAGGACGTTAAGCCCTAAAAGGGGTAGATTGTGAGATACCCATATTGATTAGAGAGGGAAACAAAGTACGCCTTATAAGGGCATGGGTAACTCTCCCCATAGACAGGTTTTCTCAGGGTGGAAAGAGCAAAACTGTGAGGGCTTGACTGGGTCAAGGCCCAAAACAGACAATATATGTGGGCAGGTAGTCTAGGGCTATTACAAATGGTATCAGAGCCAGTACCCGAGTCGGTGTGTCAGCGAGGACACTGAACCCTAAAAGGGGGTGGATTGTGAGATTCCCATATCGGTTGGAGAGGGGAACGAAGTACGCCTTATAAGAGTATAGATACCTCTCCCTAAAAAATGTGTTTTTCCAGGGGTGGGAAGACTAAAACCGTGAGGGCTTGGCTGGGCCAAGGCCTAAGAGCAGACAATATCTATGGGTGAGTGGTCTGGGATGTTACATATTTCTTTGAAGACCAAATTTTTAGCATTTACACACTTGCCCTTTCTGACTCATTTTACTTGAGTTTTTCATTTTCTTCACCTCATCTTGTTGTTTTCTTTTAGCAATTTTGGGTCTATTGGGCATAACTCTTTTAGGTTAAGGATGTATGTAATATTCTGTCTCTTGAATTGTTAAGGGATTAAAGTGTTAAATTATTGAGTCTCATGAGTTGCATCATATAGAATGAATTTGATACATTTATGACATTATTTGATGATTGCATTCATATGCATAATATTAGCATACACATATGAATTATGAGTTAGACAAATTGCACTCAATTGACATATTCCAGGGTATGAAACTAAAATGAATGTGACATGAATGTGTATTCTCAATGTCTTATACTTGGGTTTACTAATGACAAAAGTTGATAGATTATAATTAGTAAATTGGAATTAATTTTTGCAATTGAGAGATTAATGAATTAATATGTACATCTAGTCTGGGAAAAATATCAAGTGGTAAGACAAGTTGACATGTGGAAAATTAGGATAACTAGACCTGTGAAATAAATGACATATGGCCATAGAATTGAGTGACAAATGGCTTAGAGATTGAATGACAAATGGCTTAGAGATTGGGTGACAAATGGCCTAGGATCTTGGTGACATTTGGCAGGATAAGGTGAGGATAAGTGGATTGTATGGAAACATGACAAGTGTCATTGTATTACATAAACACCTTGCACTTAACAATGTAAACTAATGCAGAAACATCTCCTTCATTGTTTCTGTTGTGATTCATCCCTCTCACCATAGAGAACTCACTTTTTCCTCACAGCTTTCAACCTTTGCCCAAGTTCTGTCCATTATCACCTTGTATTTGAGATGATCTTGCATGCATGGAAGGCTAGGTTAGCTTGATAATTGAGAAGGCAATTGAGCTGATCAAGTAAGTGAAATACTGATCTCTTGTGATATATGTTAATAGTACTTGATGATGACTGAATTGAGGATGGATTGACTGTGATATTGGTGTATATAATTGCTAGAAAATGATGCATGAATGGTAGTTTATGCTCTGTTTTTGCATGCATGAAAAACAATGGTTTATGAGCTATTAAATGAATAATTTTAAGCTTAAATTTGAGATAAAATTGATAAGGAATTGAGGTATGATTAAGGTATAATTAATGGAATGTTATAAAGGTGTTTTGAATTTGGAAAATTGGGGATGTAAGGGTATGTGTAAGAAGTGATTGTTTAGGATATTTAGAGAGCTTAAATGTAGCCAAAATGGAAGTTATATTGACATGAATTAAGGTAGCTTTTAAAGACATGTAATTTGGAAAAAATGTAAGTTTTAGTTATGCTTTAAAGTAAGTGAAATTTTGTGGAGAATTGAGGGAAATTGGATAGTGCATGTTCGGGGCACTCATCCCACAATCATGGAAAGGTCCTCCATGATCGTGGGCAATGCTTTGAAATGAAAAACTTCTATTTTATGTAATTGTTGAACCATATAAGAATAAGTTGCTTTACATTAGTGTATTTGGACTTGATTGAGGCTTGAAATGAACCTAAATTGTTGCTTGATTCATTGGTTAAGGGTTTGATAAGTTTAGGTTGTTAATTGATTTCATAAAGGAATGGATTGTCTTGATATTAATGTATTGAAATCTGGAAATTATGAGTTGTTAAAGGAATTAATATGTTCTTATGAATGCAAAAATGATTCAAAGGATATGAGCAATGTGTATTAGATATAAATGAATAAACATTGGAGAACATGTAGTAATTGTGAGTGAAAATTGGATAATTATATGACCGTATATGATTAGTGAATAAATCAAGCTTACTTAAAGTATAAACCTAATTCCAAAATGGCAGTATACAAGTTATAAAGTTTGAATGATCTGAAAGCATATAAGTACAGTCAAGATCTTTATATATTAATACATACTCGGAAGGTCAATTGAGCATGCATTGAAACATGATATATATACATATGAATGATTGAATAATCATATGATTGACAACTTAATGATGCGACTTAATGATTTCTGAAATATGTGTGTATTTCATAAAGATAGAAACACAAGTTGATCGTCAACAACTAGACATTACCGGATCATCAAGGCAATAGCTTATCTGGAGTATACTACGAGTTAACCTAGAAGTGTAAACTCAACTATGTGTGTTTCTGTCTAATTTGTATGCTAAATATGAAATATGAGAACAATTGAATGTGAAATGCTAGAATAAATATGAAATGTGAGAACAATTGAATGTGAAATGTTGGAAGGAATATGAAATGTGTGAGAAATTGAATGTGAATTGTCGGACTTAGATCCGATGAATTTGATACATATGATAGAAGCACACAGGAATGAAAGGTAATGAAACATGGCATATGGAATGATGCATCACGTTGAAATGCATGATCAGATAAAGGAGTTATGAACGAAGTGACCAACGTGAAAAAGAACTTTAAGCTCAGGATTGTGCACAAAGAGCCACAGGCTCAATTGCTAATGAGCCCAGTATCCATAACAGATACGGGACAGTAAATGAAATGAGACCGATATCCATAATAGATACGGGACAGTAAATAGGAGCTTGGTCACAACGAAGAAAAATAACATGGAGTCATATGTGCATTTAATATACATCCTTATATGTATGATATGATTGAATTGAAATGAACTATTGAATTGTTTGAAATATAGTTGAAATGTAAATGAGGATGTGTTGTGATATGAAATGTTAGTTTACCTGATATACTTATAAAAGTATGATAAAATTGATGTACTTGATAAGGTATGATGAAATGTGATGTGATATTCAATATTGGATGATATGTAATACTTGTTGATTTGGGATATGACTTGTCTCTTTGAATCTGACTTGAGTGAATACATTGATGATGGTTCACTCACTGAGTTCTCAAACTCATCAAAATTGCAACGTTGCTTTTTAGGTTCAGAGGAGATCGAGTTAGACTAATTGGAGTATAGCTACTGTAATTGGACATGAGTTAGTGGTCGGGATCAGTTCTAGCTGCATATGTCTTTAGTCATTATGCATCAAGAATAACATTTCTCACCTATTGTCAAATGTATATGTGAACTCTGAAGTGTAATGAAAATTCTGATTTAATATGATTGTGAATGAAATGATTCAAAAAGAATGTTTGAAATGCTTTCGATATGTGATGCCTTAAAATATGGTAATGTGATCGTCTTAACATGCCATCCACATAGAGTATGTTCTCAAATAATCATTGATACGTTCAAGCATATGAGAGTGGTATGTTACAATATATTAACTCTGCATCACTTGAAGGCTAAAAAATTTCACCTCTAATTGGTTGTAACACATGTTCATACAAACTCATAAACTGAACCTTCAAATGGCATGAATCAATGAATGTCCCAACCCTTTCTCTAGAGTGATGGATTGCACTAATCACATGCTTGCATAGGTATCCTTATAGGTTCTATGCTCAACAACTACATGTTTGTTGTCTATCAATCTTGACAATGTGGTTCCCATCACCCTTTGAAACTTCATAAGCACCATCTCCATTCTATACAATTCTCCACTGCAATACTTTTTTTTCTTCTCTAACTTCTTCAATATATTTGGTTCTATATCCAATTTCCACCCAACTAGAAAATTTCTCCTCTTAACATGCTTCCTCATAGCCATTATTCTAATAGTCTCAAGCATACTAATCAACATCGTCAAACCTTTAAATATAAGCATACACACAAGTTAAAATAAAAATGCAATGCAATGATTATTACATTCTAAAACTAAGAAATCATTATTAAATCATACATCTAACTAAAAGTTAAAACTAACATTAATGCATTATAAGATAAAGGAGACTAGAGAAAAATGGATAGGGCATAGAAATTTAATTGCATGCTCTATATATGTTTTATTATATCCTTTGTACATATTTTTCTACATGTTCAATATATGTTCTATTTTATACTTTGTTACATGCATTGGTCCTTTTGGAACCACTATACATACTTTGTTACATGTATTGGTACTATTGTTCCAACTCTTTACAAACTTTATTACATGCTTTATAGAATGAAATTTAATAAGAAAGTAAGCATTAGGTTATTTAGTGGTGTGCATTTTATACAATGAAGCAATTTTGTTTCAACCAACATAATAATAAGAAGTGCTTCAACCAACATAACTTATCAACAAAGTTATACATACTTCATAGCATAATTAAAAGCATACATATTTCATAGTATAACAAAGTTATACATACTTTATAATACCACCAAACATTTCCAAGCTTCACCAATATTAGAATTTAACATAATCTTATATGTATCAACAATGTTAAATTTATGTTGAAAATGACATGGCTAATATTAGAAATGACATAAGGGTGGGGATAGATGCTAATGCAAATGAAAATGAAAATGTAAATATAGATACCAATGCAAATGCAAATGTAGATGCAAGTTCCAACACAAATACAAATGCAAATGGAAGATAAACTAATGATTAGGAAGATGCACATGGAGATATAGATGATGAGCAACATGATGATATTATTGATGAGCAACATGAAAATGATTTAAATGTAGATGATGAGCAATATGAAAAATAAAACCATCATAAGAAGGAAGACACAGATCTAAAATTTTATATCCTAGAAGTTCCCTAGCCAATAAAGAGTATCATAACAAAGAAGAGTTAGATGATGCTTTGACAAGGCCTAGTTAAATAAAAAAGGAATGTTCTAGTGTGTTAAAACTAAAATAGATATTGAGAATGGTATTTGATAATGCCAGACATTTCAAAGATGTAGTAATAGACTATTCAACTACAATAGGCTTTAATTTGAAGTTTAAAAAAGTCAAAATGGATTAGGTATGTGTTAAGCAAGTTTTACAATTTATAAAACTCTCAATAATCCATAAGTGCACGAGTCGTACTTTGTAGTAGTGAATGGTCGATCCCACGAGGAGGGTACTAGCCTAATCTTAAGTCAACTAAGGCTTAGAAAAAAGAATAAAAAGAAATAAAAATTGCACAAGTGAACACGAAAACTAAATACAAGAAATTGATTCAAGAATTATAATGTGAAATTTTCAACAAAACAGAATTTAACTAAGCAGTCACAAAGTTCACAATAAAAATTCGTTAAGAGAGTTAATCAAGTTATAAGAGAAGGGATTTACCTATCATTAATGCTAATCTAGCCATTTATGTATTTATGAGGTGTTAGTTCTAGATGATCGTAGGGTTGATTACTCTATCTCGAGTTATAAACATTAAACCCTAAATTGTAAACCCTAATCGAATTATGGAACTTGCAATCTCTCAATTCACAAATTACCCACAATTCTAATTAGTTATAAAACTCTCTAATAAACAATTGGGTCTCGCATGAGATCTCTCTCTATGAAATTGCTGACTAGATTGACTAAGTGGTCAATTAGATCGCCTAACTCTCATTAATCTGATCTAATCATTTTTATCCAGCTCACCCTCTCGATTTGTTACCGAAACATGCAAATTCATTAATCAATCACAACACCTAAATCAATAAACACCAAATAACTAAATCAACATTAACTCAAAGTAAACTTCCAAAGGAAAGTTTAGAACATTATCAACAACCTGAAATCTATTTCCATACAATCCATCTCAATTTTATACATTTAAATGAAAAAGGAAATGAAGAGAAAATGAAACTTAGGTTGGACAAATCGGGAAGGCAGCAGCATCGAGATACCACCTGATCCGGAGAGCAACGATGTCGGAATCCACTTCTTCTTCCTCCTTCTTCCTCTTCTTCTTCCCTCTTTTTTCTTTCTCTCTCTTTTTGGGGTTTTCTAAATGGAGGCTGATTGTAAAAGCTCCTTTCTAGGGTGACATTATAATGCTTTATAGTCTTTTCAAATTAAGGTAACCCTAGTGTCCTTCTAGGGTCCGAAATATCCCTCAAAAACTCGAATCCAAAAATGACCCCATGTTTGTTTGTGCATAGGTCACGATCATGGCCACCAACGTGTTTAGCTCTCTATCATGATCGTGGTAGATTCCCCAAGATCGTGGCCCTGTGCTCGAGTTTTTGTCGTGATCATGGCCAGCTTGCTTGGCTCTCTGCCACGATTGTGGCCCTAGGTTATTACCCGGGTCTTCTCTGATTCTCTTCCGAATTCCCTGAAACACTAACAAACTCATCATGACACCTCATATATATATAATTGAAGCTCAAATACGTGTTCTCACCTAAAAAACGCTTAAAACACAAATATTTATGAACTAACACAATTCTTATCCTAAACACACACTAAGCAATCAAATTGACCACTAAACACACTAAATTACCTACAGAAATACAATGCAATCTATACCTATCAACATCCCCACACTTAAATCTTTGCTTGTCCTCAAGCAGACAAAAACAATCAAACAAATCAAGAAAACACAAAACACACATATGCAAAAAATAATGAGACAATGGCTTCAACTTAGCGAAACAAATTTAACAACAAATACAATACTTCAAGTCATTTTAACTTATTAATAAGAGAAATCTGCATCTAAGCACCTTGGACTAAATATACAAACTAATCAAAATTTTAATGTTCATTCTATTCACCTCTATCACTTGCACACACACATTGATAATCATTCAATCAAAACAAAAGTGTAGTTATTCCTAAATAGGTTTTCATAAAAAATCAAGCTACTAACAAGTTTGGTAGGTTTTTATTTGAAAACATTCTTTTTGTTGATTTTTCATTAAGGACATGAACCTAGTCTTTTTACGCGGAGGCATATAATTTGATGAATGTCGATATGGTTACTCAACTAAGTCATGTTGTTATTAAGATGCTTGGTTGGAATGTTTATAGCCTTTTTACGCGAAGGCACATATTTGTGAAACGTGTCAATCTGGTTACTCAGCTACATCACATTCTTAACTGGCTACTAGTCTATTTATAACCCGAAGGCTAGTGAAATATTATTTTAGTTAAAATTATAACTTTTTTAACACAAATTTTTACCTACCTTATTGCTTTAGTTAATCATTATCGTGAAAATGTACTAATAATGCCATTTATTTGATTGGCCTAAAATTATAAATGAGTATGGCAAATTCCTAGGGTGTATGGACTAACATTGTATCCTAGTTAACCAATATATTTAGCCCTAAGTAACTTAGGACACTAATTTCACAAGCTAATAAATCTTCGTAACCTAAAAGATTATGTTTAAGGCTAAATCTATCCCGTTAAGTCCTAGCCATTGATGCATTCATATAATTCACATCATACAACCTAAACAAACTATCATACAATATGCAAAATTCACACTCAAGGTAAAAACACATAACCCTCCCCACATTTGAGCAACACATTGTCCTCAATGTGAGAAGGGTACACAAACACACTAGGGGTAAATAAAACACAAAACACAAAAAACATAAGAAGAAAATACTAATAAAAATGAAAAGAGAAGGGTTAGAACACGAACTCATCAAGGTGATTGAGGTGGGGATGGCATCGAGGACGGAGACCCAATGCATTTGACACCAAGCTGGGTTCCCTTTCTTATAATTGATTCCAAGAGAATAAGAGAGTTAGCAATCCAACCATTCCACATCATTACAAGCTTATTTTAGAATTTAAAACAAACGTAAATACATAAAAATTTAAATCTAACTATTAAACATGCTAATTTAGGTTCATTAACTTGACCTTACATCCTTAGAAGCTCAGCCAGATCAATTATGAGTGGCTTGCTTTCACCTTTCTCATTCAACATCAATTTTGTAGCCTGTAAGAAAGCTACAAATTGTGAAATGATCATAAGGACAATATTGATGAAGTTAAGAAAAACAATTAATTTTAGTAATGTCCTTTTCACTAACAAACTGTCAATAAAATATAGAATAATGAAACTCCCTGAATTGTCTAGCAGTTTGTTTGGTAAAAGGGTGAGCTGCTCTTGTTCTTCCTTAGTCACTCCCTTTTCTTCTTCTTCTTTTGCTTCACAAACAGAGACTTTCATAGCTTTTTCAAACTTGATGTTCGTTGTCATCTGCACTTCTTCCTCATATTCCTTTGAAGATTCGACATCATTAACTCTTATAAATGGTATTCTTAGTGGGTAAGGCAGAGAAGGAACATAGGGAGGGTCCTCATTCTTTTCTTCGTCCTTTTTCTACTTCTCTTGGTCTTTTACAGAGTGGGTTTCAGTTGGTCTATCTGTTGGTTCTCCTAACTCTTTCCCTCTCTTAAATGTGATAGCCTTAACTTTCTCTCTTGTATATACTTTCATGTTACTCAAAATACTTCCCACACTTTTTGTAGATAACACATTAGCAAGCTGTTCCACTTGAACCTTCAAATTGAGAATAGAAAAGGCATTAGTCCTCTAACCTCTTCTAGGCCTCATCTATACTTATAAGGTTATCCATGATCTTATCCAGTTTGGAATCATAGTCATTGTATTTATCCTGCTGAAATCTATGTGATGCTTTATTTCTAAACTGAATCTCAGTGTTGTTAGACTAATGAAAATTTGGGTGGTTATGCCACCCCGACTGGCATATGCTAGAATAAGGATTGTTATCACCCTGACTAACTTATGCTCCATTAAAGTTGAATTGCTCCATGTTGTTGTTTCCCTTAAGAAGCAATCAGCTGCAATATAGCTCTCTTATCCACTAACTCATATTCATGCTACATTGTTGTGACTAGAGAGGAAGAGGTGGCTTTCAGGTTATTCAATTGCTTGGTTAGGTTGTTGATCTCAACCTGCAATGTTGTCATTGAATTTGCAATAATCATTCCTATTAGGTCCCAAAAGGTTGACTGCTATCTACTTCGTTCTGATATCCAAAGACACTTAGTGTATGTCATGTCTTCTAACAGACCATGTGCTGCTTCAACTTTTTCCCTCATGAATGATCCTCCAGCAGTTGCGTCTATGGTGCTCCTTATGGGTGGATTAACTACAGTGTAGAAGGTTTGCAATAGGAATTGGCTGGGTATGTTATTATGAGGACAACTCTTTTGCAACTCCTTATACATCTCCCATGCTTCATACAAAGACTCCCCGTCATTTTGTTGGAAATTGATAATTTCCTTTATTAGTTTTGTTGTCTTGTTTAGAGCCAAAAAATTATCTATAAAAACTCGCACCAACTTCTCCCAAGTTGTGATGTTGTCTGGGTAGAGAGAATTCTACCAGGCCTTGGCTCGATTCCTAAGTGTAAAGGGAAAAAGCCTCATCCTAAAAGCATCCTCTGGCATCCTAATATGTGGGAAGGTGTTGCAAATTTCTAAGAAATTATCTAAATGAGCATTGGGATCCTCATTGGCTAACCCGTAGAATTGCACGTTAGTTCGCAGCATATTTAGCAGTGATAGTTTGATCTCGAATGTACTCACTTGCACCGGCGATCATATAATCCCTTGACGATGGGCATTGAGTTGTGGCCTCATGACATTTAGAAGGGCCCGTCGCTCTCTATGATGTATTTCCTCCACCATCGTTCTTTCTATCTCTTTTTAGCATTCAACTCTTGATATTCTCCATTGTTGTTTGGTGATATCCAAGTTGATGTGTCGTCTACTTTATGCCCAGCTTCCCTCTTTTTTTTCTTTTTTTCAAAAGATGGTAAAAAGGCCTTAGACTATAAGAATTAAACTAATTTATGCCTCCCTGGCAACGGCAACAAAAACTTATTGAGTAAGTTTTACAATTTATAAAACCCTCAATAATCAGTAAGCACACGGGTCGTATTTTGTAGTATTGAAGGGTCGATCCCACAAGGAGAGTACTAGCCTAATCTTAAGCCGTCTAAGGCTCAAAAAAAGAATAAAAAGAAATAAAAACTACATAAGTGAACACAGAAAGTAAATACAAGAAATTGATTCAAGAATTATAAAGCGAAAATTTCAATAAAATAGAATTAAACTGAGCACTCACACATATCACAATTGAAATTCGTCAAGAGAGTTAATCAAGTTATGAGAGAGGGGATTTTATCTATCATTATTGCTAATCTAGTCATTTATGTGTTTATAGGGTGTCAGTTCTAGATAGTCGTAGGGTTGATTACGCTCTTTCAAGTTATAACCATTAAATCCTAAATTGCAAACCCTAATTGAATTATGGAACTTTCAATCTTTCAATTCACAAATTACCCACAATTCTAATTAGTTCTAATGAGCTCTAATAAACAATCGGGTCTCGCACGGGATCTCTTTCTATGAAATTACCGACTAGATTGATTAAATGGTCAATTAGATCACCTAACCCTCATTAATCCAATCTAATCATTTTTATCTAGCTCACCCTCTCAGTTTGTTACCAAAATATGCAAATACATTAATCAATCATAATGAAGTAAATCACACGTTAGTAAAATCTTTAAGTTCAAGAAACTAGATACACAAGAAGGGGGGTTGAATGGTGTATC
>JANQAP020329723.1:6039-17468 GCA_026874005.2 Erythroxylum coriaceum | reverse complement strand
AACACATTTAACTCGGCCACCGTGGCCATATCCATCTAATGGACTCAGTTTTACACATTTAGAAGCTTATATGTCAGAAATCTCCAAGATTTCGCATACCGATGAACTCTAAGTTTATGTAAGGGCATATAGCATTATATATCACTGGCATAAATACCCAAAGGATTCAAATACATTTTTGAACTCATATACAACCATGTATATGTCAATATACAATAGTATCTCCAAGTGTAGACCAATACAAAAAGGCTCAAAGAGTCCGGCATTATAAGTCTGACGCTGAGCCTTAAAGGGAGGTGGAATGTGAGATCTCATATTGGTTGGAGAGGGGAACGAAGTATGCCTTACAAGGGTATGGATACCTCTCCCTCATTGACACGTTTTCCCAGGGATGAGAAAAGTAAAACCGTGAGGGCTTGGCTAGGGCAAGGCCCAAAGCAGACAATATTTGTGGGTGGGTGATCTAGGGTTGTTACATTCAGCCTCTAAAAACATCATTGGTACAAAGGAAATTGAATTTCTGGTTATACATTTCAAAGATAGATTTTACTAGCCTGATCCACATATTGCATAAGAGCTGTTACACTTTCCTTATGAAAATCTCACTGTGAAACAAATACAACAATTCCTCGGGATTATTAATTACATTCATGAGTTCATACCACACGTGTCAGCTTACACTTTACGTTTATCCAAGTTGCTAAAAAAGAATCCACCACCTTGGCATTTAGAACAAACAAAGGTTGTCCAGCATTTAAAGCACATCTGTCAAGATCCTCCACTTTTAAAAATTCCTGACATGGGACAACGCATAATACAGACAGATGCTAGTGACCATTATTAGGGTGTTGTGGTTATTGAAGAAATCAATAACAAGCGCTATTATTATGGTCATGCAAGTGGCCAATTTCGAACCTCTAAATGCCACTACCACATCAGTTAATGAAATCTTAGCTGTTAAAAGAGGTATTGAAAAGTTTGCTTTCCACCTCGCTCCTTATCACTTTGTCATTGAAATGGATAACACTTCATTTCTCAAGATTCTTGATCAACCCAAGAAATATCTTCCCAATAGTCAATTGCTTCGTTGGTAGGAATGGTTTTCTCGTTATAAATTCTCCATTTGTCACATTAAAGGTCACTAAAATACACTTGCTGATTTTCTCTCTAGACCTACCAAACCTATCTTGTTTCTTTCCTCTTCTCTGAAATATTCTATTCCTCTTTTTTGACTCATGGAGTTTCCCAAGTTTGCAAAATTTTAAAAAGATTTCCCCCTTTGTTTTCTACTCCTCCAACCACTATTGCATACCTTTTCCTCCTTCTTCATCAAAGTTTGTTTTACTATCTTCATCTCACACTTCTCAAATTTGATATTTTTATTTTGATCCTCTTGCTCCCTACAAACTAATGTATCATCTTTATGATATTCTCCACGATACTACCTTATGGCATCTTTGAGCTTTGTCTGCCCTATATGCTTGCTCTATCTCTCTATCACCTCTCCATGTTTATCGTCATTTATCTGATCGTACAAATGTCAACTCTCTTTTATGGACTTTTTTAGAATGGTTTCAGCCATTATCCAAATGACGTGTGGACATATCTCAACTCTTAACTCATTATCGTTTATGGGACACTGCTTTAACTGATCACAAAGTTTATGTCATTTATATCAGACACCGTCCCTACTGTATGAGTTCTGCTGAACATTTGTATATACTAAATCATCTTCAACATTGGCGAACCACCCTTGATTGGTCTACAAAATGCACACAGTTAATGGCAGACTTACATTCTTTCTTAGACCAACTCAATCAATCCCCAAGCATGTCTCCATCCAACATCTGGACATCTCTTGGTCTATATTTTGGGGATACTGCTCTTCTCGCTCCAATTCTTACTCCATCATTTGACCATTGGACATTGGTGGCTCCCTTTAATGTTATCAACATTCGAGTTGGTGAATTTCCTTGCCCTGCATATCACAAGTCTATAGCTTCCTGCGTACCATCCAGCCCTGTTTAAGACCCCATTTCTATTTCTAGCCCATGACCTTCTACTTGGGCTACAATTGATATCAACCACATTCTTGAGCAAATTGACAATAACATGGCATTGACGGATGAATCTGACTATGACAACGACCTCACTTTAGCACTCTAAAATGGACCTCATTTTTTAGGAGTTTTCCTTTTTGAGTCTTTTGATAAAAAAGAATCTTTGTGGCTCACAAATTATAGTGTAAGATTCCTTCTTATCATCATACTGTTTGCTTTTTAGAAAGTTGATTGCTTTTTCAAAATAGCTTTGAGAAAGGTGTGAAGATTGTACTTAAAGCTGCTTTCTTTTTTAAAGTTGTAATCAGTGTATTTTTGAGTGTTTTACTTTTCTATCCTTGCTTCACCTATAAAAGCAAGGTTCCTCTTCCATTGTAAACACGCAAAAGGCAGAAGTTCAACGTTTGATTTCAATGAATATTAATTTGTGTGTTTTCCATTCTCTCTAAGTTCTTCCTCTTCTGAAAACTTGAGTCTTGAGTAATGTTACTATCTATCATTATACAGAGACAAATATGCTTTACACTCGCCTGTTATGAGAATCTTGTGTATTAGAAAGTCTAAGATAATCTATGACTGTATAAAATATTTCTGCAATGAGATTAGAATTTAACTGAAAAAAAGAGTAGGTACTATTAATTCTATTGTTTCAAAGGGGGAAAAAGAGTTGCGGCACATTTAATTGCTTGATATTTTCCTTTTTTTTCCGGAAAGGGCACTCGGTTATTCACTTCATAGGTCCACCTCTGACAAGGATTCAATTTGCATCTTCTACATATTAACACACCCAAAATCAGTTAGTTATAAAATAAACCAACCAACCAGTATGTTGACATCTTACTCAGCCAAAACCTTTTTGTAATCTCAAGCAGAAGGCTATTTTGTTCAACTAAATCAAAGGTAATCTTTCAGATTTTCTAGTTGAATAATCCTCTTCTACGGTATTTCCATTATTATTTACAAGAAGTAAAAAGCTTTTGAAGTTGATAAGAAGGGGGGAAAAAAAGGATGAATCTTTCATAGCTTCCTGCTCTCAAGTGTGGAATTTTAGCGGCTTCATGTGTTGTTCACTCAATCTGGGATGGTGGCAAAGTAGCTAACAGCTGCAAGAGAAAAACTTGAATCTATGTGTTGTGTTGGTTCATAAGCACTGATGATGTTGACCAAGTTTTCAAGCAGCTGTATGACAAAACAACAAAATAAAAGCTAGTTGTCCGGTAAAAACGTGGAATAGGGTGTCACAATCAATCACCACCTCCGCCCCCCACCTGATCTTCTCCTCTAGGTCCCACCTCCTCTCCTCTTGCTCTAAGCAATCCACGTATCTTCATCCCCGTGTTCTTTTAGTTCTGCTTCTTTAACTTTTTTTCATAAATAAAATGAAAATTAAGACCCACCATGATCGGTTTAATTAGACGAAGAACAGTTTTCGCTTTCTTTTGTTCTTGATCCAGAACCCTTTTGCTGAATAGCAGGTAAGACTTGTGTGATGTGGGTAAATCCAAATTATCCATTGGCTATTTTTACGTAACATATTTTTCTATATATAAAAATTATGTGCTCCCATAACTTCCGGCTCTAGCAAGTATCTTCTTTTCTAGCTGCTATTTGCTTTTCTTCTTCTATATTTGTTGCTTTTTATTTTTATTATCTGAGAGCGTGGTATTTACGCGTATATATTCCAATGCTTGAACAGTATCTGGGTTCTATGGGATTCTTTTTTCGATTAAATAATGTTCATCCGGTGTGGTTATGGAAGTTCTTTAGGACTTTTCGATTTTCCTGTCGATTTTGGTCATCGGAGAGATACTTTTGCTGTCCTCATTTCAATTTATGTGCTTCTGTCACGTTTACTGTAGAGGATACGAGTGATGGGGTGGTGGAAATGGGACGGAGGATAATGTTCCAATTGTATTCCGAATTTTAAAAGTTGGAGCTTTTCTGGTAATTCAAATTTTGGGAATTTCAAAACTTGGGATTTACTTCTTGGGTTTCATCTTTTAGGGAGACTTAATGGGTTTCGGATTATGCTTTGGAATGGGAAGTCTTTGCAATGTTGTAATTTTAGAGAGTTGGGATGTATTCATATCTTTTTCTTTTGGTTAAATTTTCCATTTTGGGATTAGTTCAATATGCCAAATCTGGGGCACATGTTTTATTTCTTATGAACGGGTAGTAGAAATAGAAAATTTTTCTCCTTTTTTTTTTAACTCTTCCTTTGTTCATTTTATGAAAGACTAAGGAATCTTTGTGAAAAGTTAAGATCTCGAGAGATGTTGGTTGCATAATCTTCTGAAAGATATGAATTATGGTGGACCATATATCACGATATTTTATTTTGCCTGACAAGGTTTGTGAAATTGAAAGTGATGATATGTGATTTCATGTTGTGTGAACATGTTGTGTGAAGTCGAGTATTTGCTTTGGAGTAACATAATGGGCGTGCGGAAGAACTATAGAAGAATTTACTAGTATTTATACAAAATGAAGAAGGATTACAGGCTAATTCCATGTGTGGCTTCCAAGATAACTGTTGGTTGTGTTCCTAAAATCGAACCAACTGCAAACGTTAAAGAATGCATGTACCATGGCTAAAATGGACAGATCAAACAATAGTGAAGACGTACTAAGCTCTTGGAATTTTTCACTAATAGTGTTCGTGTGAATTTCATCTATTTTCAGTTAGATACTCTTCTATTTAGAAGACTACAACATGTCAAGTGGAGGAGTGAGAAGGGTATCACCCAAAGATATACAAGTGGTAAGATGGTTTAACTTCAGTTTGGTTAAGTGTAGAACTTGGTGTATAGCCTACTTGTCTATAAACTTTTACTACCTTATTGGTCTTCTATTCCAGGTACAAAATCTTATAGAACGGTGTCTTCAGCTGTATATGAACCAGAGAGAGGTTGTGCAAACATTGTTAGATCAGGCAAAGATAGAACCTGGATTTACCGAACTTGGTAACTCAGAATTTATTGACAATGACACAAGCTTGTGTGATTATTAAATATTTGCATGAATAAGCTCCATGAGACCATTTTTCTTTTCTATGTAACGTTGATTAGCATTCAGTTTGAACCATTGTGATTGTGCTTTTATCCTTTTAATCATTTATCAACATTGCTACTGTCAGAAGGCCATACCATTGCTTTGTTAGTTTGTATTTGGTATTTTCTGTAGAAATTCTTTCAGGAAAGTATGATCACTTTGTTGTTAAATAGTTGCCATTGACATGGAAAAGTAAATTTTGCATATTTGTATATAGACGTGCAAGATTATATTAGGTTATCGACTCCAGCCTAGTCGATGGTTTTATTTATGAATTATAGCAATCTTGTGGATGCTAAGGATTAAATCTTGAATTAGACTAAATTCTCTTGACAAGATGTCCCAGAATCTATCTTGTCGCTTAAAACAGTGTTCCAAGTCATAGTTCTCCAACAATACAAATGATGAGTCCCTGAAGCCATTTTACTAAACTCCTCCTGTTTGTTCATGCTCACTTGTGGCTATACCGTTATCTCCTTGGATATGCATGCAACTACTCAGTTATCTCCACTTGTGAAAGCATACTTTCCAACAGTATAGGAGCTATTTCTAGAAATGGTCCCTTACTAGTTTTCAAACTCTTACTTTGTTTGACAGTTTGGCAGAAGCTTGAAGAAGAGAACCGTGAATTTTTCAATGCTTATTATCAAAGATTGATGGTGAAGCAACAAATAACAGAATTCAACAAGCTTCTTGAGCAGCAGGCACAACTGATGCGTCAGATAAATCCAACTGGAGTTGCATCTTTGCCTACTTCTAATGGATCTCATGTTACACAATGTAAGACTACTACTAATCAAATTAAGAGGATATTACTTACATGGATATGATTCTCCTCAATTATATGGGCTGAAGATATAAGTATCGTTAGGAACATTTTCTATCAAATTGTTTGGTTGGACAATCTTCTATGATTGATGATCAAAAATCAACACGAAGAAAGTTGTGAATATGCAAGATAGTTCTTTCATATATTTTGTTGATATATATACAAGATACAAGGACCTGTATATAGTAAACAAATCAATCATGCAGCTGTATGTATATTCCTATTCCTAAATTAAGGGAAATTGTATAGCAAATATACAAGGTAGGAAAGAATCATAGTCCATTCTCACTAACTCTTCCCCCTCAAGTTGGGCGTAGATATCATGCATGCCCAACTTGAATGGCATTGTATAGAATGATCCACTATTGACGACATGAGTCATAATGTTAGCTAACTGATCAGAACTTCTAGTGTAAGGAACTTCTATTTTCACATAATCAAGGTTATCTTTAATATAGTTCCTATCTTGTTGAGCATGCTTAGTTCGATCATATTGCATTGGATTATTAGCAATCTCAGTTAAGAAATTTTCAGCCAAGAAAGTTTGGTTATTGTATGATGCATAGCACAATATTCAACTTTTGTACTAGATAACAAAACCACATTATGTTTTTTATTTCCCCAGGTCACCAAGTTGCCTCCAATAACCGAAAGATATCCATAAGTAGATTTTTTTTATCCTTTCTACTACCATCAAAAGTCAAAGTTTGTATATCCCACAATATCAGCTTGTCCATGTTTGGAGAATAGAACACCTTTACTTGGAGCTGATTTTATATATGTTAGAATTTGGTTAATAGCATTGATGTGTTGATCACATGGATTATGCAAAAATTGATTGACAACGCTGACTGCATATTCTATATTTGACCTAATGTGAGTTAAATAGATCAACTTCCCAACTATTCTTTGATATATCTCCTTGTTTGTTGGAATTTTAATAGGAGAAATCAATAGGTCATGATTCACCTCAATAGGAATATTTATAGGCTCACAAGCATAGTTACCAGATTCAATTAGGAGTTCCAAATTATATTTACTTTGGGAAAGAAATAGTCCTTTCTTAGATCGAGAACTTACAATGCCTAGGAAGTATTTGTGAAGTCCCAAATCCTTTATGTTAAATTCTTTGGCCAAATAACTTCAATTTTTTGCCATTTCATCTATTTTATCACCTATTTCAATTATAATCATCAACATAGGCAAGAACAAAGGTAACATCATTATGATCATGTTTATAAAACAAGGTATGATATGCCTTAAGTTTGCTTGAATCCACTCTCTTTCATCGCATGACTCAGTCTACCAAGCAATGCCCTTGGTGATTGCTTTAATCCATAGGATGTCTTTTTTGTGTACAGTTCCTTATTCTAATGTAAACCTAGGGGTGGATCCGTAAACATTTCTAATGTTAGTTCACCATGAAGAAAGACATTTTTCACATCAAAATATCATAGAGGCTAGTCTAGATTAACTGCAAGCGACAGTATGACATGAACAATATTCATCTTAGTAATTGGTACAAAAGTCGCTTGATAATCAATATCATAGGTATCAATATAACCTTTTGCAATCAACCTAGCCTGATATCTTTCAATTATTCCATCTGACTTGTCTTTGACAATGAATACCCATTTGCACCTCACAGTCTTCTTTCCCATCGGTAATTTAACCATTTCCCAAATAAGAATTATTTGGGAGAGCCATCGTTTCATCTACCATTACGTCCTTCCACTTAGGATGTTCAAGGGCTTCCTAAAAATGACGAGGATAAACAACATCAGAGGCTTTGAAAAACCAAATCTATCAGGTGCTTTTCTTTTCATGAAGAGGATATCTCCTATTATAATTAGTATTAGAACTGGGATTAGGAATTTCAGGAGATTAGGTACATAGTGTCAATCTTAGAAGATTCACCTGATGACGTGGTAGTATCAGGAGTGGTACTAGATTTAAGATGCATAATCATGACATCTTCCTTTTTCCTAGAATATCATCCCTCATAAAAATGAGCTAGTCTCTCACGATTAGCTATTTTCTCAAGTCTCTCACCATCATGTTCAATTTTATTTTCCTCAATAAGTGGGTCATCTAAAACTACGAATTCCCCTTTTTCCTTAATGTTCTCTATACCTAAGCTCAATATCTTCTTTTCTCCCAACCATTTTTGTTCTGCTTTTTTACTACCGAGCTTAGAGGAACTGTGGATATCACCCCAAAAAAGTAGGGAGTCATTTTTACATAACTAAACATCCATTGAGACATAGTAGGTTCCTATAGGAGGATGTGAACATTTGTATCCATTTTTTGAATTGGAGTAACCATCAAAAATACATTTAATAGCATGAAGTTCAAGTTTATCTTTATGAAGAGAATGAATATGAACACACATAACCGAAAACCTTGGGGCAAACTTTTAAAGCAAAGGGAATGAAATGAAATGTGGATAGCATCCTTAAAGGAGTTTAAAAATCAAGCATCTTGGCAAACATTTTATTAATAAGAAAAACAATAGTCATGACAGCTTCAGCATAGGAATGTTTTGGAACTAGTATAGCAAAACATGAGGCTCGAGCCACTTCAATGAGGTGGCCGTTCTTGCGTTCTACCTTGTCATTCTGTTGGGGTGTGTAAACACAAGTTTTCTGGTAAAGAACACCATTTGGTTTCACAAAATCAACAAGAGAATGATTTGCAAACTCACAACCATTGTCAAAAAGAAAATTTTCTCTTTTAGTGTTAAATTGAGTGAGAATCATGTTATATAATTGAGAAATAACATGTGAAGCTTCACTCTTAGATTTCATAAAATACATCCAATTGACTCTGTACAAGTATCAATAAAAAATACAAAATATTTGTCTTAAAGTAGAAGGGGTAGAGAATGGATCCCATACATTAGTATAAACACCGAAAAAGCTAATTGTAATTTGTCAGATTTGACTTTAAAAGGAACATGATGGAATGCATTAGTCACATCTTAAACTAGAAACAGAAATGTTGGAAAATAATTTAAGAAACAAACATTTTAAATAAGAGAAAGATGAATGTCCCAACCAACAATGCCAAAGAATAGTTCTCTCTATATAATGCCTCTCTCTTTATTTGGAAGCTGCGAGTAAGAGTTGCTATGCCTCCATTGTCCTCAAAATAATATAGGCAATCCCTTTCTTTACCAATGACAATCGTCATCTTTGTGAGATTGCCTTGAAAAACCCAATGAGTAAAGTAAAAATTACATAACAATTAAGATTCTTAGTTATTTTGTTGATGGAGAGGAGCTTATTTGAAAGTGTAGGTGTAAGCAGAAGAGCGGACATAGAAAATGTTAAAGGGACACATTCCAGCCCCTATGATTGACATAGAATTCCCATCAGCAGCCTGCACAGACTTAACTGGTGTGATGTTAGAGAATCAGTGATAGAAGATTTACTATTCATATGATCAATGGCCCCTAAATTAATAGCCCAAACATCATAACAAGTAGAATTATTGGATAAACCACCCTCTTGAGAAGATACCTGAGATACATGAGAGGCAGAAGACGTGGTATCATTATGGATAGCCATGTCTCTTCTAGCAACTATCCACTGTATGTGTATTCTTATGGTAGTGGGTGCAAGATCAAGATTGAGGAGCTATAGAATCTCCAAGAGCTGAAATACGAGTATCAAGTTAGAGGGAATTAACTGAAGCCTTTGAGTGGATAATTGCCCAAATGTCGACGAATCAAAGAATATGCTTCTTCTAATGTCAGTAAAGGAGAAGTAGCTAGAACCTGACTACTAATTGATCCAGATTATGATCAAGACCAATGAGAAAGATGTAGACGCTATCTTTTGCGATATGTTTTCTATCTTTTCCGTTATCATTAGCATAGGTCATATTGTTTGGTCTTCGATAATCAAGCTCCAACAAAATTTAATTCAACTCATTCTAATATTCTGCTAGAAGCCTACTACCTTGATATAATTAGGAAGACTTTTTCATTAGTTCATAGACTTGAGAAGAATTAGATACATCAAGGTAACTTCTTTTTACAGCTTTCCAGAATTCCTTTGTTGTTCCACATTGCACAAAGTGTGACATTGGATTATCGCTTATTCAATTTATGAGCCAAGATTTTACCAGGACATCTTTAGCCTCTCATTCATCATAGCTTGGATCATCTTTTGAGAGTGCAACCTTGTTGATATAGCCAAACTTTTTTTTCCCAGCAATATGCATCTCCAAAATCTTAGACTAGCCCTGATAAATATGAATGGATGGAGTATCTGAATGGTCGGATATTTTCTCAGCCTTAGTTTTGATAGGCATAATGTGGTGCAGTTAGGCAAAAGTGTTTGGGATTTTTAGAAGAGAAAAGACGGCTAGGGTTTTAAGAATAGAAGAGGTGGCTATGATTTGTAGAGAGAAAGAAGAATTAGAGCTCGAAGCTCTGGTACCAAGTTGTGAATATGCAGGATAATTCTTTTATATATTTCATTGATATAGATACAAGATAGAAGGACATATATATTAAAAAAATCAATCATACAGCTGTATGTATGTTCTTATTCCTATATTAAGAGAAACTATACAGGAAAATACAAATTAAGAAAGAATCACAGCTCATTTCTGTTATTTAAGAAAAGTATCATTCCATAAGCCCATGTGTTCTATGTTGATGTTTTGAATATTCAACTTGAGGCAAACAAGAGCAGTTGTGCTTCTTTTTTTTTTCCCGTCATCTATGAGCGTTGTTAAACTCTATGCTTTATTTGGGAGTGAGGGAATGAAATAGTCTTATGGGAAATATTGCATTTTGCTTATCACCTTTAAATGGATTTCATTGCATTTTTCTCCTTTTCTGTTGCAGTTTTTATATACTTGGATGTTTCGTGTGAATTAATTTTCAGAAGTTCACATAACTAAATATCCTCGTAACATATCTCTCTCTCTCTCCCTCTGTGCATGCCCATGCTTGTGTGTCCACGTATCCCTCTTTCCACCTTGAAAATTATTTTTGGTTAAATGTCTAGGACACAACCTCTTTGTTTTCTGCATCTGAATACTGCACTTTGTTTATTCAATTGAACGAGGTGTATATTTGGAAATCACTGCCTGAATGAACTCGGAAGAGGCTTGCTTTACATAATTTTGCCATAATTCGATTTTCTAGACACGTCTGAGAGATCTTCTGTTGTTTACTTCTGATTTTCTATTTGAAATAAGATTCCAAGTCAAATATGCTTACTTTGGCTTCCATGATTCTGGAAACTGACTTCTTTTGTGCTTTCAGTGCATCAGAATTCTGCATGCTATGCCCCAGAGCAAACAATACCTACTCTCAAATCAGAGAACATGCACCAACCAATGGCTTCAAATTTACCTAATGCATTTATGAATGGTGGATCATCAATGCATTCAAATATGCCTCCCACTGTTGAAATGTCTGCTCATGCCAACAGACTTGATGCCCCACACAATATGCTTTCAACACAGAGCTC
>JANQAP020329225.1:0-17472 GCA_026874005.2 Erythroxylum coriaceum | reverse complement strand
CTAAAAATTGGAAATTCACTGTGACCCTCTCCAATTCAATTTTTCACTCACAAAGCCTATTTTTCAAAAATCACACTCTATACACAATTATACCGGGAAGATGTCATGAATGCATGTACTGACATTTTTCATGTGCACAAATCACTGTTCACAAATGCATGAGCATGAGATGTGTTTTCCTAATTTCTCTGATTGATCTCTCATATACCCGTTTCCTTAGTCCGACCCGTTATACGGAAACGGGATGTTACATCTTAGGTAAGGCACAATTCAATTAACAAAATAGGAGGGAGATAAGATAGAGAAAAAGTGATCTTTAGTTGTTAAAATATTAAATTCCAAGTTTCTACATTTTTGAGTTATCATTTGTGGGTTGTTAGTTGTTTAATTTAATTTAATTTTTCAGTTTATTTCTATTAAAAAATTTTGGTTCTTAAACAAAGATCAATCTAAATTAAGTGGTTCCTAAACACAATCCTTGTGGGATCGATATCCACTTTTTACCACAAGTTATGACCCGTGTATTTGCAGTTTTGGGCGTAAAACGAATGGTCTATTTTCCATTCAACAAGTTTTTGAAGCCATTGCCAGTGATTGTTTGTTTAGCATCTTGTTTAGTTTACGTTACTTTGATTTAAGAGTTACTTTTCCTTGTGTATTTATAGTTTCATGAAAAAATGGAGCACGCGAAGATCAACAAAATTTAGTAACAAAGAGTTATCCGATATCATAAGACACAAAGGAGAGTTAAGAAGAGCGAAGCGTCAAGATATTAAGCAAAGAAATATGGCAGAAAAAGGAGAGCAAGAAGGAGTTGAGAAGACATTGATGGACTTTATGAGGCTAGGCATTAGTCTTCAAGGAGTTGCGAGGCCAGCGATTTAAGCTAATAATTTTGAGATCAAGCCAACACTCCCCAATATACTTTAGAGTAGTGTATAACTTTATGAGATGTCCAACGAAGATCCCAACATTTATATTGCCAATTTTTTGGAGATTTGTGACAACTTTTAGTTTAATGGGATGTCCGACGATGCCGTAAAGTTGTGAATGTTTTCTTTCACTTTGAAAGATCGGGCAAAGGCATGGTATAACTCGCTCAATTCAGGGCATGTCACTACTTTGGAGTAGGTAGCCCAAACATTTCTTGCAAAATAATTCCCGCTGACCAAGACATCAAGGATTGTAAAGGAAATCACAAATATTTAGCAGAGTGATGGGGAGTCTTTATAAGAAGTCTGGGAAAGGTTTAAAGAATTACAGTGAAGCTGTCGCCACCGCAACCTTCCAAGGGAGTTCCTATTGTAGGCATTTTACAATGGCATCAATCAGAGTATAAGAGGAACAATAGATGCAGCTGCTGGAGGTTTGTTGATGAGAGAGACTACTGATGTAGCTCATGACCTTTTGGAAGAACTAACGAGTAATAGTTGTATATGGTCAAGTGAGAGGAGTAGATAGGGGCAAAAGGAGTAAAAAGGTATGATTCCATTTGACTCCGTTACAACTTTACAGGCACAGATCACAATCCTTACCAAGCAGTTGAGTAACATGCAAGGAGCATCTCCATCTATAGCCAAAGCTATGCAATTACGGTGTGAGTTATGTGGGCAAAACAACCATTGCACAACAGAATGTAATTTTTTGGGAGTCAGTGATATAGAGCAGGTAAATTACTTGGGCTGCCGTAAAGAGGTAATAATCCTTACTCTAACACTTACAATCCGGGGTGGGAAAACCACCCAAAATTTTCTTAGAGTACTAACAATACAAGTAGCCAAGCATGACCACAAGGATCTCCTGGATTTCAATAAGATCGACTTGGATCTATAGAGAGCAAAATGGACAAGTTGATGGATGTTTTGGGGTCCAAACTGACAACTCAAGAAGAGAACCAAAAGAGGATGTTTACCAGCTAGGAGGAAAGTCAAAAGAGGATAGAGGCAAAGTTTGATCATATTATGAAGAACCATGCCTCATCCATCCGCAACTTGGAAGTTCAGGTAGGTCAACTTGCTAATGCTTTATCTTGTAGAAGTGCAGATATTCTACTAAGCAATATTGAGTCTAACCCAAAGGAACGGATCATGGCCATCACTCAGACCTAGGAAAAGAAATTTGAACATACGAAGGAAGACAGAGACAAGGGAGAAGGACAAGTAATTGTGGAATTCCTTCCAAGTGAGCTCGTAATTGAGCCAATTAAGGAACCCAAACCTAAAATTCCATACTCTATTCTAGCTCAGCAAAAGTCAAGTTCAGGCAGGGCAACGAGGAATTTTAAGGAGGTTGAATCAAACAAGGTTGAGGATATAACGAAACAACTTCAAACCAAGCTCACACTAAAGGAATTAGTTAAGAAGAAGGTTAAGGAGCACATCGTGGAAGGAAACCTTAACATAACATAGAAGAAAGAGGACTCAGGGGATTTTAACATTCCTTGCAATATCAATAGAGTCAAAATAGACAATGCATTCACGTATTTGGGAGCAAGTATCAATATGACGCCCTATACCTTTAGTCAAAAGTTGGGGTTAGGAGAGTTAGAACCCACAAAGATGTTAGTAAACATGGCCGATATAACAGTTCATTAACCGAAGGGGATTACTAAGAATGTGCAAGTACAAATTGATAAATTTATTTTTCTCACAAATTTCTATATATTGGATATTAGAGAAGATGTGGAAACCCCTATGGTCCTTGGTCGACCGTTCGTGGCCACTTCTCGCTCAATAATTGATGTTGATGGGGGTAAACTAACTCTGAGGGTAGGAAAGCAACAAATAACCTTCAAAGTGTCAAAGAAAGACAACAATTCTCCTCTATCTAAAACTAATATCAAGGAAACCAAACCTTGAGGGCAATGGGAAGATAATAAGGATCATGAGAATGTAATCAGAAAGAAATTATCACGTAGAAGAAGACGAAGGAAGGAGAATCACAAGGAAGGTGGAGTCCATAGCATGGTAGCTCATGTGCAAATGGTAAGATCAATGACTGCACCACCATGGCACCATTCATTTGAACCACCTTAAGCATAAGGAGAGCATTGAGCTACTGATGTTAAAGGAAGGACTGCATGGGAGGCAACCCATGGAATTTTATTTTCTTCTAATTATTTTCTTTTGTTTTGTTTACTTATTTGTTTGAATTATTTGGTTATGATTATGTTTGATTTGAGTTTTCTAGGTGTTTATTTGGATTCTATTTGAGTTTTAATTTGTTTTCTCTTAAAATTTCTTGTTGGTTAAATAATTTTGATGTATTTGCAGGTTGCCAGAATGTTAAGAATACATGCTAAGCTTAGAAGAGGGATAAGAAGTTGGAGAAGTTGGAATACCCCTAATCGTGGGAATTGGGTTGTTTTATAACTATGGGAAGGTTTTATAAAAAACTTTATTAAAGAGCCTTAACCCACAATCATGGGAAGGTTTTCTATAAAGTTTCTGGAGCGTTAACCCATGATCGTGGGAATGAGGTTGTTTCCCACGACTGTGGGAAGGCTTTGCAGAAAGTTTATGGAGCCTTAACCTATGATTGTGGGATTGATAAGGATTCTGCCGATCGTGGGAACCCTTATCTGAAAATTTTTAAGTTTTTCCCCTTCTTTCTTCTTTCTTCATTCTTTAAATTTTCACATTCTCTCTCCTTAGCACACGAAACCCACTCTCTTAATCTCTCAAATCCTTCATCTTTCACTCAAATCTTAGTATTTTCTTCACTTCTTCCATCAACTTTTCATTCCTTTAAACTTATTTCACATTAATCTCTAAAAAATCTAAGAATATGGTAAGATTTTCTCTCTTTCTCTCTAAAAAAGGTGCTCACATCTCTTTTGCTTATTTTTTGCAAATTTTTCTCTCACAATGGGTCCAAAGAAGATTGTAGCCCGAAAACCAACTGTCGAATCGCCTTCAAGTCTTCAGAGAAGATAAACTAGATATGGCGACCACTTTTTATGCCCCATTTCCTATTTATTAGGAAGACGAAGGTGTGTAATTTCGTGACTTTAAGGATAGAGAATTAATGTCTCCTAGATACTTTGATTTGGAACTGTTAGAAATTCTAGGATTAAGGCGAAACATTGAGGGAATGGCTGCGAACATTGGTTGAGGTCAGTTAATTCATTGTGATGTGTCAATATATCTTATGATGACTACTAAAATTTTCACCACTGTGCACTACAATCCTAAAATGGATACATTTTGGTTTAGGATATGTGGCCATATTTAAAAACTTGATTATACAGTCATTCATACACATTTTGATTTAACGAACACTAAAGTTTTAGATGATCACGATGACTTTTATGTGGATGATTATTGGAAAATTCTAACGGGTGAAATCAATTTTGACTCTAGGAATGCACCAAATACTATATTTCGTAGCACCGAGCACTTACTTCTTTATAAGTTTATGTGCTTAATGGTTTTTAACAACTAAAAGAAATAAGTGCTTCACTAAAGAACTTTTCTTCCTTTGGTGCATGGATCGAAAAATCAAAATAAATACCCCTTATTAGATTTTTCAATCTATTGTGAGTTATGTTATTAAGAAGAACTATTATTTTGACATGTCATACATTGTTATTGCTTTGGCTTTATTTTACAATCTTGATGTGGATAGTGTGCGTACGGCTAGATATGATATTTTTTATGTTTCTTATTTGAGACGCTTTAAAATTTTGGAGCCCTATTCTATGGAGCTTTGAAATCCTCAGACGCTCACAGCTGTTAAGAACAGAAAGGGCAAGGATGTAGCCAATGCTCGACCATCCACATCTCAGGCACCCCGGAGCCTCAAGAAGAAGTAGTGGAAGAGGAGCCAACTGTAGCAACAGAGGTTAATAGATTCCAGCAAATCCTCGACCAGATGGCCTCTAACCATCAATAAATGATGCTGAAAATTAATAAGCTCAGCACCCAGATGAGAAAAGTGCACAAGCAGTAGCGGTACATGAAAAAAAAATTCCTCAAGTTCATTCAGGGGAGTAATATTGAAGTCCCTTCTCCAACACCTTCGCCACAACCATCTCCATGAGCTCTCTTACCTTAAACTTTTTACATTGTTTTAATTACTTTGTTAGTTGTTTTTTTCTTTTGTTTGGTTTGATGTCTTTTTGTTTGGTTTGATATTATTTTACCTTATTTTGTGGTTGACTTGTCATATTGAGGACAATGTGTTCTCTAAGTGTAGGGAGGTGACATTTGCTATAACAATTGCATTGCTTTAGTTTGTTTTAGGATGCATGTTTTAGGCATAATAGGTTATTTTATGTTATTTTGTGGTAAGCAATGGAACCACACTTAAATCATTTTAATTTATTTTGCCATGAGATTTTGTCATTCTAGTTGGAATGAGATTGAATGCATGTTTGAAATCAGATTAGGCCACTTGAGTAGAGAGTGAACCATGTTGAGTGATGAAAAGTTGTCAGTTATATAAGCTTACTCAAAATTTGATACTTGAGCAATGAGGTAGTGTAGAGATGCATAGTAAATTTTCATTTGAGCCAATATGAGGATTAAGCCTATATGACTCCATCTATAGTCATTTTATTTCTTTGTTTGAGTGTTGCTTCCTTAGGTTATTACCTTCAGAACTTACTTTGAATCGGTTTGAGTCTACTAAATGCATGTTTAATAGAGATGATTAAGGCCCTTTTTGTATTAACCCTTGGCTTAAATGAACAACCTTTTATTATCCCTTACTACCTCGTTAAGCCTTAACCATTTTGTTTCTTGAAAACACCTCAAATTTTAAAAGTTAAAATCCCATTAACCTACCCATTCATAAGTTTATTAGAGTATTAAGTGATGCATTAGCTGGGATTTTTTCTACAAATGTTTTTCGAGATGAGTTGAGTGATACTTCTGCTCTTGAATCATATTGTATTTAGTTGCTATTTTGTTCATTGTTTCTGCCATATTGTCCAAAAAAAGAAAAAAGAAAAGAAAAAGGAAGAACATTTTAGTAGCATCAGTAAGTGTAGAGTAGTAGTATATTTACAGTTGTGTATCTCAAAATTATGTTTTGTTATCCCTTTGTCCACTTATTACTTTATGAATGCTTACGTTAAACCCTTTACCCTTTTTTACCCACCTTAGCCCTTACCACGTTACAACCCTAAGAAAGTCCTTTTGGTCTATTGATGCATGTAATCATTGTAGAGGAGAATTGGTGTATTAGCAAACATATGGTAGTGTAGTTTCCTATAGGGAGCTTGAGCAAAACATTAACCATCAAACACTTGAGAAAGACGAGTGAAACTGTGAGGAAGATTCATTTTGCATCTATACTTATCTTTGAGTGATGGTGTTTTATGTTGAGTTTGTTTATGTACACTAATAAATAGTAGTCATGATATGTGTAGTAGCTTGACATTTAAGTTGGTCAAATTTTGAGGGGTTGCATGCTTTGATCTTTGTGAAAATGAAGTAATGGAATTGATTGGTTATGTTTTATTTTGCTTGAGGATAAACAAAGATTTAAGTGTGGGGGAGTTGACAGTTGTGCATTAGTGTGTGTTTTTCTAAGTATTTGGCATGTGTTTCTTGCATAATAGGTTATTATTGTACGTGTTGTGTTTTAGGATTTATTTTATATGTTTTGTTTAGTTTGATTTTCATTGTGTTCTTTTATGTTTGATATTGATTTAGGGTAAGAATTGATTATTTTGATGCAGGAATGGAGGTGGCTACCTTTGTCATTAAGCTAGAGACCAAGAGAGGAGAAGAGAAGAGGAGGAATTATAATGCAAGAACCCACGATCATGGGATTTATGGTAATTCCCACAATCGTGGAATGTCTAACCCGAGGATACACGTGGGGTTCACTTACTATTTTAGGTTTTCATGACTATATAAGGTTATAAACTCCTATGGATGAGGGAGCTTCGATAGAGACTTGCCTCTTTGATTAAAAATGTAGGTTTAGAGTCTTGGGAGAGGTTGAGATTCAAGGTTTTTTGTTCACAATTGGGAAAAGATCCCAACAATGTTGGATTTTCCATATTTGGGCCAAGAAAAAGAGGATTTTGATTCATTTAATTTTCTTTCGTTTTTTCTCTTCTAACATTTCTATGATGGATTTTTTTATTTTTAGGGATGTTATAGACATTATGAGTGGCTGATTCATTTGTAGAGATTACTTTTAAACTTCTTGTTAAACTTTTATACTGTTGATTCGAATAAATGATGCTTTTGATGATGATGAATTTATATCTTGCAATATATTGAGAGATTAAATTAGGTAATTTGTGTAGGATTTTACAATGAAAATTGGCACTCTGTAGACCTACATTCACTAAGTTAATTGATTAGTTAAAAGAGAGATCTTCGCTAATTAATCGATCACCCATAGGATAATTTAATAACTAGTTGAATTGGTGGATTGATTTTATAGATTAAGAGATTGCTTAATCATCTCCATTTAATTTGGCTAGGGATAATTAATTACACCTTGAGAGAAGGTAGTTAATACATTAGGACATCTTAGGTGAGGCACATTTTAATTAACAAAATAGGAGGGAGATAAGATAGGAAAAAAGCGATCTCTAGTTTTTAAAATCTTGAATTCCAAGTTTTTGCATTTTTGAGTTATCATTTGTGCATTGTTAGTTGTTTAATTTAATTTAATTTTGTAGTTTATTTCTATAAAAAATTTTGGTTTTTAAACAAAGATCAACCTAAATCAAGTGGCGCCTAAGCACAATCCTTATAGGATCGATATCCACTTTTTACTACAACTTGCGACTCGTATACTTGCGGTTTTGAGCGTAAAATGAGTAATCTATTTTCCATTCAATAGAAAAAGCAGAGAAAGGAAGCAGAGGTCGAATCAGTGTGAGTAGTCAATCATTTATGTGAGAACAAAGCAGAAGCAGAAGGCAAGAGCCAAGGCAGGAAGCTTGAGAGTGGTTGGAGATCACCGCAACTCCCTCATTCGAACACTCGTTTGCTCATCCTATTTATTATTTATTTGTTGCTTTACTGAACTTACTTCTCTGTTAGTTGATTGGCTTATACTTTGTTAGCTTTTAATAGTTCATTTCAGGTATTCACTTGGTTTATTGCTTTGATACTTCTCTTATACTGATACAGATGAGATTGAAGTATTTGAATATAATGAATCTTGTTATTTCCGTGATGGGCTGATCTCTTTTTCTTGAGGATTAATGTAGCTATTTTAGTTAAATATGCATGATTGGAGGACTGTGTTATTTTCTTATTTTTGCTATAGTTTCTCAATTGAATGGATTTAATAGAATGACCAAACTTTGCATCATTTTGGTAGTAAATGAAGGATCATAAAAAGAAGTTTAATATGGAACGAGAAACTATGGATGCTAGTTTAATTAGGTTAAGAATTAGAAATATATTAACTTAAGTAGTAATTATTAGTTGGGTTTAATAATTAATTTGGATGATAAACTTGTCGAATACGAAAGTTAGATTAGTTTGTTATTTGAATTGATTTTAGAACCTAATTGGTAATTTTAGTAAGACAACTATCCAATCATTTCCCCTTAGTCATACATTAGAGATTTTTTCCACTTTGGTTAATCTATTCGTTTTTGCTCCTAGTTAATTCCATTTACCTTTCAGTTTAATTTGATCGTTTTTTTAAAACCTTCACTCAACAAATCGGGATAGAGTGTTTAGGATTGCATCTATTTTTATTTTTGTTCAATGTTAATTTAAGTGAACCAATTTCACCTCTGTGGGAGACGACCCTAGTTAATCACTACAACTACCTCGTATTCTTCTGAGTAGGATAGCCTAGGTATTTTTAGAACTTATTTTGGGCATAACAAGTTTTTGGCGCCATTATCAGGGAGGTGTTTAGTGTTTGCACTTAAATTAATCTTTTTTTTATTTAAATTTTTTGTCTATTCATGCATACATTTTTATCGTGATATTTCGTTGAGTTGTTTTTAGTAATTTCATATTAATTCACTATTGTTTTTATTTAGTTTATTCAAGGAAGGAGATCTCAGGAAGGTTAACTTGCTCCTTTGATTGACAACGTACATCAGATAAGAGGACTTCCAAGGGACTTTGAAGATAATCTCGATGGACCCAAACTAAAATATTAAGAGATGGGTGAAAGGCAGCCAGTAATAAAGGAGTATGCTAGACCAATAATTGGTACTGCCAATTCATGCGTACGTTTGGGAGAGGCGGCAAGAAACTATGAATTGAAGAGCATCCACTACAATATGTTGCCATCTTTCTGTGGGGTTCCCAATGAAGACTCTTTAAACTTCATTCGACAATTTTATACCACCCTCCAGATATTCCTGTTGGACGGCCTAAATGAAGATCAAATCAGGATGAGGTACTTCCCATACACATTGAAGGATCGGGCCAAGGTATGGTTGATGACCTTTCCATCCGGTTCATTGACTACATGGGAGGAGGTGTACAACAAATCCAAGGGAAAGTTCTATTCCCACCATAAGACTTCTAAGTTATAGAAAAAGATAACTACCTTCACTCAGATGGAGGGAGAGCCATTCTATGAGACGTGGGAACGCTTCAAACTCTTGCTCATTCAATGTCCACGTCATCATTTTTCACTCCACAAGCAAAATTAGTTCTTTAATGATGGATTGACACAACAGTATCAGTACACAGTGGATAATGCAGTAGGAGGAGCTACAAGAGAGAAGATGGTCAAAGAAATGTAAAAAATCTTCAAAATGTTGGGGGCCAATTCTCAACAGAAGAGTGTGAGGAGAAGACGAGCTGGAGTTCATAAAGTGAGCTCGAATCAAGAACTGTCTATGCAGTTAGTTGAGTTAACAAGGCATGTAAAGATGCTAACTACAAGACTACCCTAAAACATTCCAAATCAAGAGGTATGTGGTATATATGGAACTTGTGGTCATAGAGCTAACATTTGTTCATATTCTTGTGAGCCTTTTGTAGATAGGGAAGAATAAGTGAACTCACTCAATGATTTTCAATCAAGGCAGCAGAATGATTCATACTCAAACAGCTACAACCCTAGTTGGAGAAGCCACTTTAACTTTTCATGGAAGACCAACAATCTACTAGTACAGCCCCAACTACAATACCAAAATTTTCAGAGGCCAAATTATTACTAAGGGCAATCTTCACTTCAAAACTCCCTAAGTAAGCCTTCTTTGGAGGAAAGTCTGAATCATTTATTCAGGTCACAACTTAAAATCAAGAAACGAATAATAAGAGATTCAATTATTTAGAGGCGTCTATAAAGAGGATGAGATCCAAGTAAGGCAACTCGCTGCTTAAATAGAAAACAATCAAAAAAGAAAGTTGTCTAATCAACCCAAGTACGCCCAAGCAATCACTATTTTAAGAAGTGATAAGGTGATTGATAATCATGTTAAGATCCTTTCTAATCTATTTGGTGCAGGTAATCAAGAGGAAGAGAGCCTCCCCAACAACGAAGGTGAGTAGAATGAAGAAAACAATGGGCATGACACCCTTTTAAGTAACGTTCAGAAAGAGGAAAAATTGGGGCATGCAACCAACTGCAATGAAGGACCAAGATTGCATAAGGTGACTAATCCTTTTAGATCGCCAATCTTATATCTGATCTGCCTTAAGGATTCGAAACAAGATAAGTAATTTTCTGATCTTTATAAGATGTTTTCCAAAGTTAATATTAATTTGCCCTTGTTAGGTGTGAGCAGAAATATTCCAACTTATGTGAAGTTCTTCAAGGAACTAAGCATCAAAAAGTCAAAGTTTGAGTCAAATAAGAAGGTGATAGGTTTAGAGGTTGCAAGTGCAGTGTTTTAGCAACAATTACCCCCTAAATTGAAGGACTTAGGGAGTTTTCTTGTGCAAGTATCAATGGGTAATAGTGACGAGGTTAAGGGTATGCTTGGCTATGGGGCAAGTACAAATGTTATACCTCAATATATTTATGAGAAATTAGATCTAGGATAGTTAAGACCTACAAACATGTGTTTGTAATTAGGTGATACGTCAATTTGTTATCCGAAAGGAATAACGGAGGATGTGTTAGTGAAGTTAGAGGATTAATTATTCCTCTAGACTTTATTGTCTTAGACGTAAGGGAGGTTAAAGAGCAAGAAAAGGAGAACACCATACTCCTAAGTAGGCCTTTTATGGCTACTACCAATACCTTGATTGATGTCAAGAATAGGAAACTAAGTATGACTGTTTTGGGAAAAACAGTAGAATTTTCTATCTTTAACGTTGAACCTATTCCTACTACTACTGTTTCTGAAGATTGTTCTTTTATTGATCAAATTAGTGCTGCATGTTTTGATTTTGCATTGCAGGAAGAAGAAGACAAGAAGTTGTACTTGGTGAAAGAAATTGATAAGTGTTGTCGATTGCTAGACGATGCAATTACGGGAGAGATTGGTAGATTCTTGGAGAAAAATCCCAATGAAGAGAAGAAAATAGTGGAATCAGTCACTTTGAGTGATCCACCTTGAGCATAACAGTTGAGGTTTCTAACTAAAAGATAATAAAAAAGTCACAATTTCTGTTTTATTTTTCAAGTAGTTGTTTGTTATTTCTTTTTAGTGATATTCGACTTAATCTATTTATTTTGTGGTATAGGACTACTTTTCAATCTCTTCTATTTGTCTTCCTCGTAGTTGTTCACCACTCCTCAATGTAGTACACCATACTTATTACTATGCTTCACACTGCATCGATGCAACCACTGCTCACACTTTCGTATCATATTTCTATCCTTGTTCTTTTCATTTTTTTATTATTTGTCAGTTTAATGTCTCTTAGTTTTAATGCTCGTCCTTATTCGTGTTATTTTTTTCCTTAGATCCCTCTTTCACTTTTTTGTATCACATTAGGAACAATGTGATGTTTAAGCGTGTGGGGGTAGTGGTTAAAAAATATATATTTATTATTTGTATGTTATGTGTTTGTTTTTCCATTTAATAGTTAGAGATGCATGGTACTGACATAAACTTGATCGAGATTAGAAATGTATAATATGAGTGAATGAGTATATTTGTACTTAGACTTATTAACGTGGATTTCGGTTAAAAGGACATTAGCTTGTTGTGATAGATGAATGACACTTTTCATTTAGTAAGAATTTGAGCATTTTTGAACTATTAAACACCAAATTCAAGTATTTTTTTGTTGAGAGTGTTCTTTCATGATTAAGGAACTCTAGAACTTGCTTGCAAATACTAGTTAAGATCACATAATCTTATACAAACATTAAAATGATGAAGGCAATTAGGATTTACCTCTTTTGCTTAAAAAGCCATCTTCAGTGAACCCCCGTTGAACTTAACATGAAACCTTTTCTTTCTTTAAAACCAAAATATGAGCCTTGATCTTGATTATTTATCCTCTTCGTTGTACCTATCATAAGGCAAGTTGAGCATTTGAATGTGTATGATTGAGTTTAGGGAATAATTATTTAAACAAGTGCGGGGGAATCATAACATATAGTTGGATTTTGAGTTAGGAATGGGTAGGGTTGTAATAATTTGTATCTCTCCTCTATATTTTACCTCATCTAAACTTGATCTTATTCTAAATAAAAATAAAAATGAAAGAAGAAAAAAGAGAAAAAAGTAAAAAACAGGAAACAAAAAGAAATAGAAAAGAGAAGGAAGGAAGAGAAGATAACTAAAAAATGAAAAGAAAGAGGAGAGATAAAAAGGGGAGTGCTAATCTTGTTAACTTGAAAGGAAAGAATTGAGTGTTTTACGCTTCATTGTCTATATTACTTTAAATGCTCAATTTGTGTTGTGGTTTTAAACTATAATTTTCATTTTTCCTACCCTTAGGTCGGCCCCATTACAACCAAAATAAAGACCTTCGGATTGATGTCTGCGTTTGATATGAGTGGTGGTGATTGGATTAGTAAGCAAGCTTATGGTATATGCTTTATATGAAATGAATGATAAGTGAATATAGCCTAACTCTAAATGTTTGAGAAAATGGAGAGTGGATGAGTATCTATCACACTTGTTGATGGTTCTTTGAATTGAAGTACTTGTTAATTTTGGTTAAATATGCGAATAATAACTTGTTTATGGAGTATTATGAGTTTCAAGTTCTTAGGTTGTGTTTATTTAAATGATCGTTGATATCTTTAACTATTATTTAGGAAAATAGTTGTTTCCATTATTTGTTCTTGTATAGTCTAGTGTTCTTTATTATGCTTGAGGACAAGCATACTTTAAGTGTGGGGGAATTGTTGTGTCTAGTTTTTATTGCTTTTAATTGCCTTTATATCTTGATTTTGGTTACAAATCCTTGTGTTTTGATCTAAATGGGAAATAAATTGTGTGGAAATGGTGTGAATATTGAATGAATGTTAATTGGATTATTTTGTGAATTTTATATAAATTTTAAAGGGAAAGTTGACTTAAATTTGCATGAAAGGAAAAGAAAAAAACAAAGAAAGGTGGTGATTTTGTCACAGTGGTAACTAAACTTGTAACCATCATGACCATGACTGCATGGGGTGACAACGAGTCACATTCGTGATTGCCATACTCACCCCCATGACAAGGTTTTCCTTTAATTCAGCAACTTATTACGTGTCATATGCAGGAGGCATAGCTCGAAGACCTAGACCTAAAATGAGACTACAAATAAAAAGCTAGAGAGGAGACTACACATACTACATCCCACATTCCAAACACTACAGTCTCATTTAGGGACAAAACAGATAGAGATAAAGAAGGCAGAGAAGCGAAGGAGAGAAGACCTTCGATTGAGAAGATAGAAGATAAAAAGAGCAGAGAAAGGAAGCAGAGGTCGAAGTAGCATGAGCAGTCAATCACTTGGGTGAGAACAAAGTAGAAGTAGAAGGCGAGAGCTAAGGCAAGAAGTTTGAGAGTGGCTAGAGATCACCGCAACTCCCTCATCTGAAGGCTCATTTGCTCATTCTGTTTATTATTTCTCTGTCGTTTTACTGAACTTGCTCCTCTGTTAGTCAATGGACTCACACTTTGTTAGTTTTTGATAGTTCATTTTAGGTATTCACTTAGGTTATTGCTTTGATACTTCTCTTATACTGTTATAGATGGGATTGAAATATTTGAATATGATGAATCTTGTTATTTCCTTGATGGTCTGTTCTCTTTTTCTTGAGGATTAATGTAACTATTTTAGTCAAATATGCATATTAAGGGACTGTGTTATTGTCTTATGTTTGCTATAGTTTCTAAACTAAATGGATGTAATAGCATGACCAAATTTTGCTTCATTTTGGTATTAAACAAAAGATCGAGAGAAGAAGTTTAATATGGAACGAGAAACTATGAATGCTTAGATTAAGAATTAGAAATATATTAACTTAAGTGGTAATTTGGATAATAAACTTGTCAAATATGAAATTTAGATTAATTTACTATTTGAATTGATTTTAGAACCCATTGGTAATTTTAGTAAGACAACTATCCAGTCATTTGCCCTTGGTCATACATAGGAGATTAAATTAGTGAAATGAATTCTCAAGAGCTTTCCACTTCAATTAATCTATTCGTTTTTTCTCCCAGTGAATTCCATTTACCTTTTGATAGTTGTAGATTGCAACGTATTTTAGTGGGTAGTTTAGTGTGTATTTAGTTGTTAATTTGATTATTTAGTATATGTTTAGGTTAGAATTGTGTTAGTTTGTTAAAAATTTGTGTTTTATATGTTTTATAGATTAGAGCATGCTTTTGAGCTTAAATGTTGTGTATTTGAGGTGCCTTGATGAGTTTGCCACTGTTTTAGGGTCAATATCGACGAACAGAGGAGTATTGAAGGGAACTCGGGCTATATCACAGGCCCATGATCGTGGCAAGCAGGCCACGATAGTGACAAAAACACCAAGATTGGCCCCACGATCGTGACAGAAAGCTTATTCAAGGGCCACGATCATGGCCAGCGTCGGGACATATGCGGGGACACTTCCAGAATCAAGTTTTCAAGGGACTTTTCGATCTTTTTAGGCCTCGAAAAGACCCTAGGTTACCTTAAGCCTTCCTTACAAAATTTAGAAAGGCAGCAACCACGATACAGAATTTTCTCTCAACTATTCACAAAAAGTCATAAGCTTCTAGAGAAAAAGGTGGGAATCGAGACTGATAATCAAGAGCTTCCATCAAGCTTTCATTTTCTAGATTTTCAGATACAAAAATGGAAGAAAGTTACCATTGTATTTGTTTGTTTTTCTTTTGTTTTTAGTATGTTTTGTATTCTAGAAAATATGGATGTGATTGAACTTGTTTCTATTATAAGTGGCTGAATTTATTATAAAGATTTGTTTTAAACTACTTGTTGAACTCCTACTTTGTTGTTTTAAATGAACGAATTCTTTTGATAAATGTTGTGCATAAACCTTACAATATATTGAGAAATTGAGTTATGTAAATTTTGTAGGGCTATATAATGAGAATTGGCACCCTATAGACCTGCATTTATCAAGTTAATTGATTAGTTAGAGAGAGATCTTAACTAATTAGTTGATTACTCATAAGATAGCTTCATAACTAGTCAAATTGGTGGACTAACTTTGTAGATTGAGAAATTGCATAGTCAATTTCATTTGATTTGGCTAGGGACATTGGTTATATCTTGAGATAGGGTGATTGAAACATTAGGACATCTTAGGTAAGGCATAATTCAATCAATAAGGTAAGAAGGAGATAAGATAGGGAAAAAGTGATCTCTAATCTTTAATCTTGAAATACAAGTTTATGTAGTTTTGTTACATTATTTGTTCATTGCTAGTTTGTTTGATTTACTTTATTTTTTAGTTTTTATTATTTGAATTTGAGTCTTAAACAAAGAACAACCTGAATTAAGTGTTGCCTAAGCACAATCTTTATGGTCAATAAGTTCTTGGCGCCATTGTCAGGGATTGTTTTGTTTACCATCTTGTTTAGTTTGGGTGATTTTGATTTAAAAGTGTTTGATACTCTTCCTTATGTATTTGCAGGTGCATGAACATAAAGAGAACTAGAAGATCTAACGAGCTTAGCGAAGAAGAGTTTTCAGACATTACAAGGCAAAAAAGAGAGTTAAGAAGAGGTAGACGTCAAGATAGATTGCAAAGGAATATAGTAGAAGAAGGAGAGCAAAGAGGACGTGAGAGGACATTAATGGACTTTATGAGGCCAGGTTTCAATCCTCAAGGAGTTACAAGGCTTGCAGTTCAAGTCAATAACTTTGAGATCAAGCCAGCACTCCTCAATATATTTTAGAGCAATGTGTAGTTTTATAGGTTGTCAAATGAAGATCTCAATGCCCATCTTGCTAACTTCTTAGAGATCTATGACACCTTCAGGTTTAATGGGATGTCTGATGATACCATAAAGTTAAGATTATTTCCTTTTACCTTGAGGGATTGGGAAAAGACATGGTATAACTCACTCAGTCCAGGAAAAATCACTACTTAGGAGTAGCCAGCCCAAGCTTTCCTAGGTAAGTACTTCCCCTTGACCAAGACAACAAGAATCATCAAGGAGATCATAAACTTTCAACAAAGTGATGGGGAGTCGTTGTATGAAGCCTGGGAGAGACCTAAGGAATTACAAAGGAGTTGCCCCCACCATAACCTTCCAAGGGAGTTCCTTTTGTAAACATTCTACAATAGTGTGAATCAAAGCACAAGGAGAACTATAGATGTAGCTACAGGAGGATCTTTGATGAGGAAAATTATTGATGTAACTCATGAACTTTTGGAAGAGTTGGCCAGCAATAGCTGCATATGGTCAAATGAAAGGAGTAGACAAGGGTCCAATAAGCAAAAAGGGATGATTCCAATTGACTTAGTGACAACCTTGCATGCACAAATTACCACCCTCACCAAGCAGTTGAGCAATATGTAAGGAGATTCTTCATCCACAGTCAAAGCCATGCAATTACAATGTGAGTTATATGGGCAGGACAACTATGGCATAGCTGAATGATTCTTGCTAAGAGCCAGTGGTATAGAATAAGTAAATTACTTGGGCCAGTCACAAAGAGGTAACAATCCATACTCTAACGCTTATAATCTTAGGTGGAAAAACCACCCAAATTTTTCATGAAATATTAAAAATGTAGGTGGCGAAGTGAGAGCACAAGGACCTCCAGGATTTTAGCAAGACTCACTTGGGTCTTTAGAGAGAAAAATGGACAAGTTAATGGAAGTATTGGGTTCAAAATTTTTAGGCTAAGAGGAAGGTCAAAGAAGACAAGAAGAGAGCAGAAGAGAATAGAGGCAAAGTTTGGCTAGACTGCAAAGACTATGCTTCATCTATCTACAACTTAGAGGTACAGGTAGGCCAACTTGCCAATGCTTTGTCTTCTGGGAATACAGAAAGCTTACTAAGCAACACCAAGGCCAATCCAAAGGAACAACTCAAGGCGATCACACTTAGGAGTGGTAAGCAATTGGAGCAGCCAAGTGTACAAAAGGATAGCCAACAAAAGGAGAAAGGTAAAGGCAAAGAGATAGAAGAAGAGAAGGTAGAAGAGAAAGAAG
>JANQAP020328887.1:0-12470 GCA_026874005.2 Erythroxylum coriaceum | reverse complement strand
GCTCAACTTTAAAAAGAAGAGAACAAGGAACCCAAAATCTTGAAACAAACCAAGAGAGAATTACATAAATTTTCAGTGGTTACCATCGTAAATCCACTTACAACCTTGATTATATTCATTAAAACACGAACAAAAAAATAAGGCAAAAAGAGACCTAAAAACAAATTAGGGCAATTAATTAATCTTTATTTTAATTTACTTTTACTTTAATTAATTTTTAAATGAATGAGTTGGAAAAAAATTAGGGCACGTGTTATGTAAAAAATCAGACGTTATTTGTCATGTCAACAACGTCAGTGAAAAAATTGACGTTTGGATAATTTCGCAACAAATTGAAAATTGGGGCATTTTAACATCAATTTTTAAAGATCGGGTTAGTATTGCGAAATTAAGTAAAGTTTGGGATTTATTTTATAATTAACCCTATTTTGAAGGAAGAAACTTTCAGCCTACATGGATTATTTATTCTGCTCAAGGCACCATGGCAGGACCAACTCGTATGAAACGAATGGGTCGCCCGTTAGCAAAATTGGGCCTCCAGTTGGATAACAAGATGGAGTCCTCTTAATGATTAACATCAACATTTACAAAACATATTAATGTGACTGGATCAAACTTTTCTCTTCTTTGTCACTGAAGCGAAGCGTAAAACTTAAATCGAATATTAACATGTTACAAAATTATGAATATTATAATCTAATAATTCAGTTTATTTTAATTATTATGAGTAATTTAAATTCTAAATTAATAATTTTTAAACAAAATGTAATTAATTCTTTATTAATATTTGTTAATGAATATTGTGTAAGAAATTAAATAAAATTAGTTAAATTATTTAATTAATTCATAAATTTAATTCTATTATTAATAATATAAAATATAACTACACTTTATATTAATAATAAGACAAACTTTTTCTATCTGTAAAAAAAACTAAAATCAAAAAATAAAATTTTAAAATTTATAAAAAAAATAAAATAAAATTAAACAATATGTAAAATAACAATTACAATTCATAATGAAATTCAGTATCTAATTATTGGTAAATGCTGAAGACTCTATTTTTGCATTCTTTTTGATGTTATGTATAATAACACGAGAGGATGAAAATCAATTTTTTAAAAAAAGGAAGATGATTGCCTTTTCAAAGAATTCATTTGATGAGCATCACTTCTAAGACTCAACTTAGGGTTGTACAAGAATTCTGAGTATTCTGAATCCAACGTAAAGATCTTATGAAACAGATTTAAAACAAACTTGCATTAACTTTTTGACCAAATCCAGCACGAATTGTATTGTATTGTGGTTGACTTTAATTTAGTATATTTCTAAATATTTTAAATTGAATCAAGATAATTAAATTTATGTTATTATATTATTTATTTTAATATTTTATAATTTTAAGTTAATTAATTTTAAACATTTAAAATCTAAATTTATCTACTTGAATTTAAAGTTATTATTTTGTAGTTTTTGACTTTAAAATGTGGATAAATTATATTTCCTTTTAAAAGAAATTTTGATTAAGATTAAAAAAAGGGGTAATTAATTTTTAAAAAAGTAAAAAGAATATAATTATCTAAAAAATGGGGATTCTTACAAAGCATGATGTATGTATTGCAACCTCCTTACGTGGTACATTTCATATTTTTTTGACTTTTGAAGACCATTCCTTTTAGTTTAATAATGGACCGATCTACTTCCACAATATTGTATGGTTTCCCTGTTCATGTTACAAGTTTTGTAATCAAATTTTTAGGAAGGACCTCTACATATGCTTCAACTGATCTCCAAGTTGTGTTTTACATATCCAGCTCATGGTTGGAAAATATGAAAGTTGTTTCCTAGTATCTATCTGCCTCAAAGCTTCCTCTTCTTTTTGCAAACAAGTTGTCCTTCAATCCCCCTAGAGATCTTCTCCTATAAGTGTTAACTTTATCTTTCTTCCTTGAGCATCTACACATATATGATCTTAATTCATGAGATAGGCATTTTGTCTAACTTTAGGATTGCAATGTCTTTCATCTAAGCCTATTTCGAACTAGTTACTATTAAGAATTGAGAAATAGTAACTTAATTGGTGGCCCTTAAAAGCAACTAGTATAAGTTTAGTGAATTTATTAGAGAGATCATAAGGAGACTATAGTTTTGTTGATAAACATTCAATAAACTATATTTTTTATACTCATATTTAGTGTGTTTGGCTTATTATTTGAGAGCTTTAGGTTTTTTTGATACTTATTTCGCTTATAGTATGTTTTCAAGTCTCAATTACCTTCATAGATCAACAAGTGAGAAAATCGGAAGAAATTGGATAGAAAACGAAAGAATTTGAGTTATTTTAAAGGTACAAGGTCATGTAAAGGCTGTATAAGTCACTGTGAATGTGTAAAACTTTGAAGAAGTTGTTTTGCCCATTTGAAGATACACACCCATGTAAGTTAAATGCACTACCATGTCTCATACCGGTGGAAGCTTCTAAGAACATCTAAATTTTTTATTCTGAAGCATTTTTTAGATATACGGCCACTCACATTATCAAGTGACTAACTGTGTATATGTTAGAAATCGTAACTTTGCAATATAAAAGACAATTATGAATAACAAAAGGGTAGATATTAGAGTTGGAGTTAAAGGAAAAATTAGGGTTTGTGACAAAATTTTGATCCTAGGATGGAGGAAAACATGAAGATTACTTCAAAGATCCTATAGAGAATAACTTCTATCAAAGTTTCAAGGGATTACATTAGAGAAAAGGGAGATACATATCTTATAAATTCTATTCTTTTTAATTATCCTTCTAAAACTTTTGATGTTGTTTTCTTTTCTATGTTTATGGATTAAGTTTGTTTAGTGCCCATGTAGGATGAACCCTAAGTTGGGATGGATATTGTGATTTCATCTTTTATTTAATGCAATTTGATATATTGTTTCATTATGTTTTAATTATGCATTTTTATTCTTCAATTAATATATTCGAAATATTAGTTCAATATATGATTTCATATGATTGAGATTGAGAAATCTTTTTGTATGAATAGATCTACCATAATTGAAAGGAATTGCATGCAATCCTAGAGATAAGTCGACATTAATCTTCTAAATTAGGGTCAAAAATATTAGTGAAATTCATGAATCGTATAATGCAATCTTGGGGGTTTAAATTAGAAAGAGGTTTCGGTTAATTAATAGAGTATTAACTTTTAATATTCTTGTGAAAGATATTAACATCAGATAGGAATTTCTATGATCCAATGATCAATAACTGAATTGCATGATAAAAGGTTAATACTTAAGAAATCTTAGTAGGATTCCCTGATGTACTAGTTTATTCGATATTGATTAATCTTAGTGTTATTTGTATTCCGGCTTATTTTTGTGTTAAATTTAAGTTTAGTTTTAGTTTTAATTAAATCATTATCATATTTGTTGGATAATAGAAAATAGTTTATGACTAGTACTTGTGAGATCTATAGAGTAAAGATCAATGCTCATATCAAGTTTTTGATATTGTTATAGGGGACTAGAATATTAGAAACACCTAATTTTTACTAATCTAGCCATTATTACTTGCTTATTTCTTTTTACTTTTTGTCTTTAATTTGTTAAATTATTTTGTTGACTTTTTAGTTTTGTCACTTCTACAAGTTTTTGGGTTAGTTTATGACCCAAGGCAATCCATTATAGTTGGTTGATGAACATCCAGAATTTGAGAGGACAATTCATAGAAACATTCAAAGGACTTTATTTAGAGAGTTAAAGTTAGATTTACAAATGAATGACTTGAAAGATCAAATTGATATCGAAGGATCATAAACCATGACAGATCAATCAAAGACCAAGTTCGATTACACTAGGCTAGACTTGACGGGGATAGAGTCTAATATTATGAGACCCACTATTATTGCCAATAATTTTGAGATTAAATCGAGTATCATTCAGATGGTGCAATATTCTATCCAATTTGATAGGCTACAAGATGAGGACCTCAATACGTATATAGAAAAAATTTTAGAAATTTATCTTACCTTTAAGGTCAATAATGCTAATGATGATACAGTAAGATTGATATTATTTCCATTCTTAGTAAGGGACAGGGTAATAAATGATTAAATTCTCTACCTCAATCATCCTTTACAATTTAGGACCAAGTGGTAGATAAATTTCTTTTGAAGTACTTCCTGTTAGCTAAGACTACTAAAATAAGGAATGAAATCTCTTATGATGCTCAGATCAATTTAGAGACTCTATATGACATTTATGAGAGATTCAAAGAGATGTTAAGGAAGTTCTTACATTATGGTTTACCATTATGGATGCAAATTCAGACCTTTTATAATAGGCTGGATCAAACAATGAGGCATACAATAGCTGGGGTACTTCGAACCAAAAAAACACCAAAAGCAATTCAAGACCTCATTGAAGATATAGCGATGAATAACTTAGTAAGTCAATGACAACATATGATGTAGATGCAGTTACGACATTAGCAAACCAGGTTAAAAAGATGACTGACGATAAATCCTCAGCTATTCCAAGTAATATAGCATAAGGTGTGTGGGCTAAAACATCCAAGTCAAGAATGTCAAGCATAAAAGCACGAACATGTGGATTATATGAGAAATTCTCATAGACCCCAGAATAATCCCTACAACAATACATATAATCTAGGATGGAAGAGTCATTTAAATTTCTCTAGGGGGCATTAAGGGTAGCCAAAGAACCAACCTCCCCTAAGATTTCATCAACACCAATCTCAAGAAAAGAAACCAAACTTGAAAGACCTCATAACCAAATTTCTTCAAACTTTAAAGGCAAGATTTTATCCACCAAAATTTTATTAAGAAATTAAGATATTTTTATACATAAGTTGGAAAATAAAATCGGTCAACTTGTAAAGATAGTTTTTGCAAGACAATGAGAGAGTTTTCCTAGTATCACTACGACAGATCCTAGAGAACATGTGATAACAATCAACTTTAAGAGTGGAAAAGAGTTCCAAGAGGGGAACAAGACCTAAAATGAGAAAATTATTGACACCATGAATCAATGAAAATTTAAAGGTGAAGTGTGCCTTCCAAAAGTCAAGTAATTTCAGCCTAGCATCCTTTATCTTACCAAAATGATGAAAGATCATATGGATGAGTAGTTGGTAAATTCCTTAAACAATTTAGAACTTCATATTAACTTACTCTTTATTGAGGCTCTTACACGGATGCTGAAGTATTCAAAATTTTTAAAGGAGTTACTAGAAAATAAGATGAAGTTGGAGGAGTTAGCGACTATGATGCTCAATAGAAGATGCTCAGTGATTCTTTAAAGTAAGCTACTAAAGAAGTTTAAAGATCTAGGGAGTTTTACTATCCCTTGTCAAATTAGTCGCTTAAAAATAGAAAAGGATTTAGCTAACCTAGGGGGCCAATATTAATATGATGTCTCATTCTTTATTTAAGAAGCTAGGTTTAGGTGAACCAAAACCCACTAGGATAAGTTTATAATTAGTAGACAAATTGATAAAGTATCTTAGAGGTATTATTAAGGATATACTTGTTAAGGTTGATAAGTTTATTTTTCCCATTTGACTTTGTGATCCTTGACATAGAGGAGAAGTACCTCTAGTTTTAGGTCGACTCTTTTTAGTTATCACTAGGTCTATTATTGGCATTAGTGAGGGAAAGCTAGTGCTTATGGTTAGATATGAAGAGGTTATATATAAAATATCTGATATTATAAATTGTTCCCTTAAACATATTGAAGCTTATTTTCTTAGTGATATATTTGATGATTGAATTTTGGATGTTTTATATAACTCTTTTTCTAAAAGTCAATAAGAGTCGTTTCTAGTTCAAGGTAAAAAGAAAGATGAGAACACCCTTTAAGGAAAAGACAAGTAGCTCACTTAGAGATTAAGGAGCCCATGGTAAGAAAGCAAAAACTTAATCTTTATAATTTTCCTTGATTATATATAGGTTCATCTAGATAACAATGTTAAATAAGAGCTACTTAGGAGGTAACCCAAAAATTATAATAGTATTCATTAATTTGAATATTTTACTTCAATTATTTTTTAGTTTTATTTTAGGATTTCAATGATTTTTTTTATATTAAGTTATTGAGCATCCTTATTTGATTTTGCGTAATTTTGGTATTTGTGGTATGTGATATTTGATTCTTTTAATTTTGAGTGAAAATTTTTAAAGTTTTTAGGAATTTTTAGGTGTGAACAATCATATACAAACTCGTATACACAAAAATCACATTTTTACATATTTTACATGGTTCTAATAACCTAAACTATCACTGGACATGATCGTGTATATCCTTAGAATTTTTAAAAATTTATACACATACTCACAAAAAGCTATATGGGTGTAGTACATGCTTGTGTAGCTCAATTCTCTAAAACGTGTCAACTTACACACCTATGCCTAAAGTCACATCTTTAGAGCTTGTAACTAACCACATAAGTATTTTAAAAATGCTAACTCTTCTGCCTTCCCATTTTCCCCTTCTTCTACCACTTCTTTGTTGCGCTTCCCTTTTACAAACTAGCCCGGCGATTTCAAACAATATTGCGACACCTAAACTAATTCTATTGCATTTTAAATATATTGCACTCAAAGTTTTGGGTATTTTTGTGATTTAGGGATTGTTCTTCACTCAACATGCTAGGTTTCACATTTGCTCCAATCCGAGGTATGTTTCCCTAATTTTCTTTTTATTTTGCAATTATAAGTTGAATTTTATTCATTTTCCTATGAATTATTGGATTATTTTGATGAATTAATTCATGGATTTGATGATATTTGAATTTGGAATTGCTAATTTTGCTCACTATGTTATGAATTATGATGGTTTTGTTAGATTAGGCATAAATTGGTGTTTTTTCTAGTAATTAGTTATTGTTTGTTTGTTTAATTCTACACTTATTTTGTATTGTTTATGATTTAAGTTTTAATTACGTACGTAGTATAGGTTTTATTGTTTTATTTATTTATTTTAATTTTAAATTTTAGGAATTGCATAATTATTTTAATTTTTATTAATTGCATTTTATTTGTATTATTAATTTGTCATTATTTTCGTTTTTAATTAATTTTTAATTTCATTGATTTAGTTTAATTTAATTTTTAATTATGTTCTTTTTCGCAATTGTATAACTTAGTGTGTATACAAATTAAATATCGTGAAATTGCTTTTTTGTATTAATATTTGTTATTTCTTCACTTTTTTTTATTTTAAGTACAATAATAAGAAGAACGAAAGCAATGCAATAACAAGGAGAAAAGGAGATATCCAAAAAAAGACAAAGAGGTTAAGGGTCATCTAAAGACCCGAGTGGAGCTCACCCACCACCAGTATAAGAGACTACAACACATCCACTAGTGCTAAGCATAGTCCTGATTGTTTGAGATCAAGGAGCCCACATATTAGGAACTTACGCTAAGGTGTGCTCCACATTCTTCGTGAAAAAAGGTTGATACCATTGGGATCCGCTAAGCACGATGCAATTTCATATGTTCAGGGATATGAAGAGGATTAGCTACTCTAACTTCTCTATAATGATGAGGCTCTGCAATCAAGAATTTGTGGAAATGCAGAAGTATACAATCTTCCAGATAGATTTCTCGTAATGGATGGATGTTTGACACTTTTAGTGTAACATCAGTGAGGAGTTAGATTATGAACCGAGCAAATCTATAGCATTTATCTATAACATCTCGCACTCAAGTACATTAACATAATCTTGACTAATAAACTGAGTAGGAAGGGTGACAACTTCAACGTAGTCAAAATTTTGGATGTGTTTTACTTATAGAGTATAAGTTAGAGGACACTAATGCACCTGGGGCATGCCTTAGCCTTGTAATTCCAATTTTAGATTGAGGAGAAGAAGGTAGGATGATATGGATCGGGCCTAATATGGCATGATCAATAAGGAGGATGGGAATCTTCAACAACTACCACTAATGAAACTGCTTAACAACATAGTCTCCCTCAACCTAAATGTGATGAAAAATATGCACATAATTATAAGGAGGTAAGGATCAATGGGAGATGTCTATCAACCAGTAGGAGAGTTAGGCATCTAGATAGCTATAGGAGTATATGGGGATCACCCTAACATACTAGAGTAGCCACAAAGACAAGACTTGCCACTGCTAAAGATAGGTGGAGCAAAGCATTAAAAAGATTACAATTTGTCAGATAGTGCTGGATCACCCACACCACCTAGACACCGGAACCAACTGAAGATTACTCAGTTTGAAAAGTATATGGGGCAAATCTTAGGAGTCTAACATACCATCCAGGTGAACAAGCAAGAGCTAACGGAATCAGAGCTAAACTAGAGGCCTATAACAAATGGATAAAGGAGCTCATGATGTAAATGACAAGACATTTTGTGATTTTCATACCACCTCCACCATTTAGAGTGACCGTGTCATCTTTGGCTCCATATTCACATGATGCTCACATACTTGATGATCCTCTAGCAATTAGCGTATTAGACTCGTCAATGGACTGATAACTATAGAGGCAGTCTGCGATACTTTATTAGGGTTTTCTTTTATTTCTCTATCATTTGTGTATATTTCTTATTTCTATTTTTATTTTATTCTTTTTTCTTACAACTAGCAAGGGCCAACCTTATTAAACTTTATTATTGCAATGTTAATTTTATTTTAATTTTATTGTTATTTATTTCTTTTTTTTTATCCTTTTATTCTCTTTTGTTTATATTTTTCAAGGATGACTGTACATAATATCAGAAGAAATCTTCACCAAATTCAAAATTTTTAATTTCTATTATTTAGGAAAGTACCAAACTATTCCTTTCTCACTTTTTGTCTTTTCTTTGATTTTCTTTTTTTGTGATTCTATTGTGTACATTAGAGATAATGTATAATTTTAAGTATGAGGAATGGGTTAATGAAGATTTTGAAGAAATTTTTATAAGCTTATTTTACTATTTAATATTTATTGATATTAATTGACGTCTCTATTTAGTTAAAATTTATCTAAAACATTTTTGGTTATTGTTGATTATTAATTAAATTAGTATGTAAAAGGATGAAAGTTATAATAAATTTACTTTTATAAGTCATATTTTTAGTAATCATTTAGATAGTTAATTTGAATGAAAGTTGCATATTAGTTACACACATGAGACTTGTTTGTGAGCTTTTGATCTTAAGAGCAAATATATCATTATTTTATGCTCTATTGTTCTTTATGTATATGTTATCATGAACAATTGGATGATTCTAAAACTTGCTTTTATTATTCATGTTGAGACTACATTTTTAAACTAAAGGCATTAAAATGATAAAGGCACTTAGGTTTAACCCTTTGTTTTAGCTTATTATCTTTGGTTATTATCTAACCTATTTTTATCCCTTAGGAGTAACCACTTTTGAGACTCAGCCTTTTAGTTGATTATAGCCACATTCATATACTTTACCTTATTTTTCTTAAAAATATTTCATTATTTTTGAACCCTGAACGATTTGCATTCAATTGATTGCTTGAAAATTAGGTTATATTGAAGAATTTTAAAGAAAAGGTCTAATATTACTCTGAATGTTGGTACATGGTGAGTGTTAAATTTGTTTCTTCTCAAATGCTCCATTGTTATAATTTTATACTCTCTCCAAAGTTGCTCGAAGAAGTTCAAACGTTAAAAATTATTTAATGTGAGCATTTTAAAAAAAGAACAAAAGAAAAATAAAAGTTATGATATTTGTTGGAGAGAGAGAAGAATCATTGTTGTACTAATGAAATTATTATTTGAAGGACATATTTTATAAAGAACAAAGTTTTATGTAATATTATTTATGTGAATTTACTATAATATTATTACCCTTTTTAATTATCCTTACCATACCTTTACCTAAGCCTCATTAAACCTTATTAAAAGACCTTTTGATTTTTATTTCTAGTTTACTTATTAGTGGTGGAGACGTGATTTTATTACAAGTTTATGGTTAAGAATCCTCCTAAGCAATAAGTTGAGAGTTTTTTATATTTTCACCCTAAACATTTTAAGTGCATTGAGTGAATCCTTTGTAAGGGTGTTGAATTTGTTCTTTTAATTTTAAATAGATTATCAACATGATTGCTATTGATATTAACTTATAGAAGTTGGTTCTAGGATAACTAACATTTAATTGTATGTTGATTTGATTGATATGACATGATAATTTAGTGTGTGGATGGACAGTTTGAGGTTAATAAGCGATAGGTGTTTTTAATTTTAACTATTTGGATTATGATTTTCTTGAGGACAAGCAAAATCTTAAGCGTGGGGATGTTTACAAAATGTTTAATAGACTATGTTTTTATGCCCATTTTTAGTATGTTTTGCTTATTATTGAGAGCTTTACATTGTCTTTAATACTTATTTTGTTTATAGTATGTTTTCAGGTCTCAATTGCCTTAACAGATCAAAAGGAGAGAAAGTTAAAGAAATTATGACAAAAAATGGAATAAGTAGAGGTTAATTTTGTAAGGAACCCTATAAGTCACTATGAACTTGTAAAGCTTTGAAGATGTTGTTTTGCCAGTAAATCACATACATGACTATGTCCCATGCCCATTTAATCTTTTAGGTACGCATAAATCTACGATTCTAAAGTGTTTTTAAGATAGACGATCACTTACAATACTGTGTGATTAACCATATGTATACCAAAAACTCCAATTTTGCACTATAAAACCAATTATGAAGAAAATATGTAAGGGTAGACATAAGAGTGAGAGTTAGAGGCAAAGTTCGAGTTTGAGCAAAATTCTAACCTAGGATAGAGGAAAACATAAAGATTACTTTAGAGAATCAGCAGAGAACAGTTTTTCATCTAAGTTTCAAAGGGATTACATTAGAGAAAAGGGGGTTTTATATCTTATGGATTCTTTTCTTTTCAATTATTCTTCTGAACTTTTTGTTCCTAAGTAGGATGAAGCATAATTTAGGATGGATATTGTGATTTAATCTTCTATTTAGTTCAATTTGGTTTATTAATTCATTGCAATTTAATTATGCATTTTTATTCTTGAATTAATATGTTTGGGATATTAGTTTAATGTATGATTTCATATTATTAAGATTAAAAAATATTTTTGTATAAATAGATTTATAATAATTAAAAGGAGTTACATGTAAACCTAAAGATAGGTAGACATAAATCCTTTAGATTAGGGTCAAACCTAATAGTAAAATTCATGAATCGAGTAATGTAATCTTACAGGTTTTAACTAGAAAGAGGTTTCAATTATTCAATTAAGGATTAGTTGTTAATGGTCTTTAGAAAGATATTAACATAAGATAGGAAGTTTCACGGTTCAATGATCAATAATTGAATTGCATTATAAAGGGTTAATATTTAAGAAATCTTATGGGGATTCATTACCTAAGTACTAGTTATTCAATATTGATGAATCTTAGTGTTATCCGTATTCTGGTTTATTATTGTGTCGAATTTTAGTTTACATTTAGGTTTAACTAAATCATCATCCTATTTGTTAGCTAGAAAATAGAAAAGAGGTTATTATTAGTACTTATATTCCCTACGAGATAGAAACTCGACATTCACTGACACTACACTATAGTTCGATTCGTGCACTTGCTTATGAGATCTATAAAGTAGAGATCAGTGCTCATATCAACAACCTATACAAGTAATGGTCTATAATTTCTATTTTAGTAGTATTTAACAACTCTGGTAGTAATAAATCACCTTTCTTTGAAGAATTTTAAAATATTATTCTATTTTCTCCACAAAAAATTGCATGTGATGTACTTTTTGTTATTACTTTATTCACAATTTGGCTATCCTTTTACCTTTTTTGTTATTAAGAAAACCAACTTTCTATGCCCTGTTGAACTTTCTATACCTTGTTGGCTAGTGTTGACATTCAAAAAACATAAGATCTGTTGATTCAGGATCCTCATTGCAAAGAAAATAGATAGTAGGAATGTCCAGGAACTTTTTTAGCATGTCCTGCAAGCTCAATCTATTTCTGAAGGTTTTTAGGTTTGTTTATTTGACCTAAACCAACGTGTGCACTTCACTTTGTCAGTGTGATTCCTAAGGAGATCCCCAGATATTGAGTCAAAGGCTTTATAGAAGTCAATTTTCATGGCACAATCTTTCTCTAATTTATTTTTATTATAGTTCTTTAAATATTCATATGCTAGAAGGATATTATCTCATTTTTTTCTTCCTTTAATAAAGGCTAGTTGAAAAGAATCTACATAGTGTGTTAAAATAATATTGAGCCTATTAGAGAGTAGATTGGCAATGACTTTATAGATGGTGTTACAATATGAAATTAGCCTAAAGTCTTTCAAACTATCAAGGGAATGAACCTTGGGAATAAAACTTTAAAATGTTGTATTAAGCTCCTTTTAGAGTTTTCCACATTTGAAGAACTCCAACATAACATCCTCACCAGATTTTTAATCAAAGGAT
>JANQAP020328493.1:0-17495 GCA_026874005.2 Erythroxylum coriaceum | reverse complement strand
TTATTTTTAACTCCTTAACATTTATTCTGAGCTCCTATCATTATAGATTTTTAAATCTTGGATGTTGATAGTAAAGAAAAAAGTAAGCCTACCCTTAAAAAGAAGTGGCTCCAAATCCTATTCCCAAAAGAAAGCTCAAAGAGAAGTCCCTAGTGGCTTTTAGTTCTAAGAAAGATAAAACTCCAATATTCATAACTTCTACTAGGAATTTAACTTGTTCTTCCACTAAATTAATTAAAGAAACCAAGACCAAAAATCTAACGATTGAAGGTATCCTTCTTATAAAAAGGACTTGTTTTATGCTTAAAAAGGTTGTTAAGGACATTACTGATGGTATAAAGCTTCCTTTTATTGCCTTTACCTTTCTTTCCACTATGAATTCCATTAGTTATATTCTTTTTTTAAATGACACAATGTTAGACCTTCTTATTCCTTCCCTTCCTATTGAACTAAAATATGGAAAAACCAAAAATTGTTCTAAATTAGAGATCACTAAGGTTACTTCGCTAGAGGTAAAATAAGAATTCCTTTGTTCTATATATTAATACCCTATCCTTCTAACAAATTATTTTGTCTTATAAGAAAAAGATGTTTAGACCAACAACTTTAGAAGAAGTCTTTTCCTTGAGTTTCCTAGATATCTCCCCCAAAAAGTACTACATGAACAATCAATTTTAAGGAACTATTAAGAGTCAAGGAGTCTTTGAGACTCACTATATAATAAGAGTTGTAGTTTTTAACTGAGATTCAGCGTAGTTCTTTTCCAAGCATGTTATCATATGTTAGCTTTATAACTTAGTTGTCAACTGTTGGGGACTTCTTAGAAAAGATTAAAAAATCTTTTGCTTCTTTTAAAAAGCCTTACCATAATCAAGTATTGTACTCTAAATAAAAAATAGGTCATTCATACTAGCATTGAATGGATTATGATGCAGAGGAGACTAAACACAAAATCCTTTTTAAAAAAAATCTAAGAGTTGAAAAATGAGCTTGATTCTTTAGAAAATGAGGATGTTGAGAATGAATATGCTATCAAACTAATTAGAGAGAAGCAAGAAGCTCTTAAATAGGATGGAAAATAGCTCGATCAAGAGTTTCATGAAGTCAAGCAAACAGCTATAAAGTTAGGTAAGTCATTAGTACTCTAGAAGGATGAAGTCAGCGTTTGGAAATAACAGATCTAGTAAGCCAAAGAGGACTAGGTTTCATATTTCAACTAATGGGTAAAATTTGATCCTTCTACTTCATCTAACTTTAAACTTCTCTTTCTTATTTCAATTTGTCAACCTTTGGTTAGTTTTATGTGAGTTTTGAACTTTATCTATGAATGTTTATTTTTAACTAATACTATTTGATTTTTGAGAATTCACTAACTTTCATTTATCCCTAAGCTTCTAAAAAAGATAAGTATATAAGGCTTCAGATACTTCCTATTAATGAAACACTTGTAAGGTTCTCCTTTTAAACTAGTTAACTAATAGGCATTACCACTTTAAGACTTTATAAATTCTAAATGGCACTTTCTAATTTGGAGATTGTTTTCTCAATTATCTGTCTTTTATTTCAAAAGGTAGGATCAGCTTTTGCATTAAATGCCCTGATTGAAATTCCCACCTGTGAATTCTTTTATTGTAGAATTTTTCCACCTTTTTCTTCAAAATAATGATACAATTCAAATCCTAGGTCGCACTTTGTCTAAATCCTCTGTTTCCATTAACATAGCCTCTAAAAAATTAAAATTTTCCAAAGAGTTTTTCTTATTTAGCCTCAAGGACAAAACCATTACTTCTATAGGAAGTATGGCACCATGTTCATAAGGTAAAGCAAATAGGCTAATTCTTATAGCAATAAGTTTAGAAGTATAATATTCCTATATGGTTTCTAATAGAATTTTATGCCATTCTGTAAGATTCTTGATAGTGATAGTTTACATTATATTTTGATAGGCATTTTAGTGTGTTTTTAGGTGTTGATTAGATGAATTATGCATGTTTAGGTTTAGAATTATGTCAACGTGACTATGTGTTGCTATTTTTTAGTATTATATGGCTTAAAGCATGATATTGGAATCTAATGTTATGTGCTTGAGGTATTTTAATATGTTTGTTAGTGTATGAAATCACAGGAAGAAAATCGAAGGAAGTTGGAGAAAAAATGGACAAAAAGCTAGTGTCACTATCATCCTTATCACGATTATTACAGGCGCTCACCAGACGTGGGAATCTCCTTCTTTTCTCATTTTTTTAAGATCTTTTTGGACTTTCTGGCTTAGGTAAAACCTACGTTTTTCCATAAATGGCCTAGGAACTATATAAAATCATAAAATGACCTAATCAAGGAAGCCTCCATTTTCCACTTTGGAAAAGAAGACAAAGAAGAGAGAAGGAAATAAGAGAAGAAGGAGTTGCAGGAGGTGTTGTCCAGCCAGTCTAACCATCCATTCCAAGTTATTTCTACATTCCTCCTATAATTTACTTCATTTAATGTATGCTTTGGACATAAGGATGTTGAATATATTGTTAAGGATGTTCTAACTTCATTTTGGAGTTGATTCTTGAATCATTTTATGATCTATTTACTTTTGATGTTAATGAAATTGATTAGGTGTTATGATGTTTTTGGTTTTTACATACTTTGATAACAAATCGAGAGATTGAATCAATAGTAACATGATTAGTTTAGGTCATGATAATTAACAACCTAATAGAACACATAAACATCAAATCAGTAATTATACAAAAAGAGATCTTACATGAGGACCTGATTGTCTATTAGACTGCTTAAGAACTAATTGGAGACGTAGGCTATTTTCTTTGATTGAGAAATTGTAAAATCGAAATTTCCAAATCAATTAGGGGTTATTAACTAGGGTTTAATGAATAGATATAGAGAAAGAATAATTAACCCTTCAGAATTCTAGAACCAATACCAATGAAATCAAAAGTAATTAGGGTAGAAAAATGATGATAGAATGAATTCCATCTTCTCATAATTATTTGATCTTGTCTTGTTGCAATATCTCAATTAATAAGTGATTGATGTTCGTTTTCAATTTACTTATGTTAATTTCATAATTTCAATTTCAGTCAATCCATATTCAATTTGCTTAATTTTTTGTTTAGTTTTATTTTTATTTTTAATCACATTTCTGGACCTTAGACAAAGTTAGGACTTAATTAGTTTATCTAATTCCTCATGGGACTGACACTTCAACTACTACGCTTATGATCCATTCATTTATGGAACATTAAAGGTTTTCTATGAGTAAAACTTGCTCAATAAGTTTTTGGTGTTGATGCTGGGGAATCAGTTTAAGACTAGTTGGATACCTTTATTCTAAGGAATTTTTCACCTCTCTTGTTTTCATGTTACTACATGAATACTAGAGTCACTTGTAGTTCAAGTAGGATCATCGAAACGTTAGCACTTGATATAACCTGATTGGAATGAGCAATTTAAAGAACAAGAGGCCAAGAAGAAGAAATCGAATAAATAATAGCGGAAGAGTTTACTCTAGAATTTAATCAACAAGCCAATCAGGGAGACTACCAACCAACTTTGATGGATTTCATGAGACCAGGATTCAACACTACAAACCAAGGTATCACTCGACTACTGGTGCAAGCTACAACATTCAAGATTAAGCTAGTACTACTAAATATAATGCAGACCAACGTGACATTTTCCAGGTTAACTAATGAGGATCCTAACCTTCATTTAGTTAATTTTCTAGAAATATGTGATACTTTCTGATATCATGAAGTGTTGGAAGATGTTATTAGGATGAGGCTCTTTTCCTTCACTCTTAGGTATAGAAACAAGGCATGTTATCACTCGTTAAACCTAGTAAACTTCACGACTTATAAGCATTTGGTACGTGGGTTTTTAGATAAATACTTCCCTCTCATAAGAGGAAAAAGTTGACAAACTAAATTACAAATTTCCAACAAAGTGATGGGGAGTCACTTTATGAAGCATGGGAACGGTATAAGGATTTGCAGAAAAGGTGCCCTTACTATAAGCTACGTAAAGAATTCCTTCTATAAACATTTTACAATGGAGTTACTCTACCCACACAGAGCACTATTGATGCAGCATCTGGAGGATCTCTAATGAGAAAGATGGATGAGGAAGTGGAGGAATTGTTAGAAGAAATGGCAAGTAATAGTTTTCTGTGGAAGATGGATAAAAGTAGACAGCAAACAACCTTCTGCGAGTAGAAGGGAGCCATTGCCGTTGACTCAATAATGGAAATGCTTAACACGATAACTTAACAACATGACAGCCTCCTCTTCAGGTCCTGTTAATTCAATTCAACAGAGATGTTAATTGTGTGGGCAACATAACTATGATGCCATTGACTGCTTTTAATGCAAACAAATAAAACGGAGCAACATAACTATATGGGAACCCAATTTGGTTGAGGAGGGGGGAACAATCCTTACTCCAATATATATAATCCTAGGTGTAAGAACCACACAAAATTTTCTTAGTCAAATAATGCAGGAGGTAAATTATGACCTTAAGTTCCATCAGGATTTCAAAAAAAGAAACCAAATTGTTTTTAAAAAAATTTAAATTGATTAATAATAATAAGTTATGAGAACATAGATTTGAGAGTCATACATTCTCCTAAAACAAGTACCTAGACCAGAATTCACCATCAAACACTCACCAACACTCAAACAACTGCATTTAGGAAATAAAAGTAACTTAAGACACATAATGACTTTATAGGCTAAAACACTATAAACCCTATATCATTAAGTAAATAAGGTAAAGGAATCCTAAATAAAAGAAACCACTCCACCTAATTTACCTTATTAGGGTTGATAGTTCCAAGGAGAAACCAAACTTCATAGACGCTAAATTAGATAAAATCTTGGACAAGCTCAGAAGTATGGATAATGCTCACAAGAGGTTGGAAGAAAGATTTGAACAAGTAACAAAGAATCATGCCTCTTCCATCAACAAATTAGAAGTTCAAATGAGCCAATTGGCTAATGTATTGTTTGCATAAAGTGTAAGGAGCTACCCGAGCAACACTGAAGCAAACCCAAGGAAGCAATTAAAAGCAATCACACTTCAAAGTGGGAAGGAAATAAAACAACCCGTAGAGACAAAAGCTACACCCCACCTTGTAGAAAAGGACCAAGAAAGGAAGAAGGATATGGACATGAGCGAATATCCTTCTTACGTTGCCCCTCTACCATATCCACCCAAGATCATATATCCTTAATGATTGTAAAAGAACAAACTGGATCCATAATTTGCGAAGTTCATTGACAAAATGAATACTTTGTAAATAAATCTTTCTTTCGTCGAGGTATTGGAACACATGCCCAAGTACGGAAAATTTTTTTAAGGACATATTATCGAAGAAGCGTACTTGGGAAGAAAATCAAATGGTAGCGTTAACTGGTAGTTGTAGTTCCATAGTCACTATCCATATGCCTTCCAAGTTGAAGGATCTAAGGTGTCTCACAATACCCTATTTGGTTGGTGAATTTGAATTTGCAAAGTGCTTATGTGATTTAGGAGCAAGCATCAATCTTATGCCATTGTCGATATTCAAAAAATTTAGGCTCGGTAAGGTCAAGCTAACCTTGATGCTAATTTAGTTGGTTGATCAATCAATTAGAAAACAATTCAGAGTGGTGGAAGACGTGTTAATGCAATTGGATAAGTTCATTATCCCTATGGACTTCGTTGTTCTTAATTTTGAAAAGGATAAGAACTATCCATTAATTATTGGATGACCTTTCATGAATATAGGAAGAGCATTAATCGATGTTTATGGTAAATTGACATTTTGAATTAGTGAAGATTAAGCGGAGTTTAACATGAGCAAAGCCTTGAAAATTTTGAAGGAAAGTAGTACTTGCATAAAGATTGACATTATGGATGAAAGTATTCAAAAGCAAGTAGAAAGCTGTTCTGAAGAGGTTAAATAAGTAAAAGTTAAAATAGACAATGAAGCTGAGAAGGTGAACAAAGTTGAGTTTGAGGAAGATGTTGAGATGGAGGAGTTAGGTTTTTAGACTCGTTAGGAAATATTAGTATGAATCGTAGCACCCATACCACCCTCTACTGAGAAACCACCAACTCTAGAACTTAAAGCTTTGTCCACACATCTCAGATATACCTTTCTAAGTTAAGTTCAAACTCTTCTAATCAATTGGATGGGGAACAAGATAGTAGGGTGGTAAAAATTGTTAAGAAGTGGATGAAGGCCATGAGATGGAAAATATCTAACATTCAAGGTATAAGTCTAAATGTTTATATGCATAGGATAAAACTTGAAGAAGGAAGCAGAGTAGTAAGGGAACGTCAACATACGTTGAACCCTTACATAAAGAAGTGGTCAAGAAGGAAGTAGTGAAGCTCTTAGACGTGGGTATGACCCAATATACCTTATATTTGATAGCGAATGGTTTAACCCAGTACAATGTGTACTGAAGAAGGGTAGATGATCATTATGGAGAGCGAGAGTGGGGAGTTGATTTCGATAAGAACAGTCACAGGATGGAGAGTTTGTATAGATTATAAAAAACTTAACAAGGTGACTAAAAAGGATCACTTTCCTCTCCCATTCATAGATCAAATGATCGAGAGAGTGATTGGTCACTCATTCTATTGCTTCCTAAATGGTTACTTGGGATATAACTAGATATTCATCTATCCTAAAGACTAAGAAAAGATTACTTTTACATGGCCTTATGGTACATTTGTGTATAGAGGAATGCCCGTTGGGTTATGAAATGCCCTAGCTACATTTCATAAGTGCATGATGTCTATCTTTACAGATATGATTGAGGACATAATGGAAGTTATTATGGATGATTTTTCAGTCTTTGGAGACTCTTTTGAGCAGTGCCTAACTAATTTGGATAGAGTACTCCAAAGATGTGAAGAATCACATCTTGTATTAAATTTAAAGAAGTCCCACTTTATGGTGTATAAGGGGATAGTGCTAGGGCATAAGATCTCACACCAAGGAATTGAAGTGGACAGAGCAAAAACAGAAGTCATATACAAGCTTCCACCTCCCATCAATGTCAAAGGCATGTGAGCATTCCTTGGTCATGTTAGGTTTTACCGTCATTTTATTAAGAATTTCTTGCAGATCGCAAGACCTTTGACAAACTTATTAGTCAAAGAAGTGCCTTTACATTTTGATGATGATTGTCTATTCGTGTTTAATCAATTAAAGGAGGCACTCACATCAACCCCAATCTTAATGTCTCCTAATTGGACACTCCCATTCAAGGACATGTGCTATGCTAGTAACCAAGCTGTAGGTTGTGTGTTAGGTCAAAGAAAGGACAAGAAGTTGCATGTGATATACTACGCAAGCCAAACACTTACGAGACCTCAACTGAATTACACCACCACAGAAAATGAGTTACTCGTAGTGGTGTATGCATGCGACAAGCTTCAATCTTATCTCTTGGGCTCTAAGGTGATCATATTTAATGATCATATTATGCTAAAATATTTTTTGCTAAGGAGGACATAAAGCCAAGACTCATTCGATGGGTGCTACTTTTGCAAGAGTTTGACATTGAAGTGTGAGTTAAGAAAGGAGTAGAGAATGTGGTTACAAATTATTTTTCATGTCTAGAGGAGGGGAATTTGAATAAAGTGATGGCATTAATGAAAAATTCCTTGATGAAAATCTGATGCTACTCAACAGCATGGTGACCCCATGGTTTATTGATATAGCAAATTTTTTCTCCAGTGGTAAGCTCCCTTCTGATATGTTGTATCAATAGAGGAAGTGATTCTTGCATGAGTGTACACGATATCTATGGGATGAAACGATCTTGTATCGAACTTATGCTGATGGACTGATAAGATGTTGTGTTAAAGAGGATGATTTGTTCGACATACTAACACAGTGTCACGAAGCTCTGTACACTAGACATTATGGCACAAACAAGACAGTGGCTCGAGTACTTAAATGTGGATTCTATTGGCCATATATGTTTAAAGATGCTCAGGCATTCGTGGCATAGTGTGATAGATGTCAAAGAGTGGGCAACATCTCGAAAAGAGATGAGATGCCCTTATGCAACTTCTTAGAAGTCGAAGTTTTTTATGTGTGAGGCATCGACTTGATGGGCCTTTTCCTATCCTCTAATGGGAACACATTCACTTTGGTAGGAGTGGAATACGTATCAAGATGGGATAAAGTTGCGGTAACTCCAACAAATGATGGAAAGGTTGTTCAGAAATTCATTAAACAATTATTCAACTGATTTGGAGTGCCAAGGGCAATTATAAGCGACAGAAGAGCATACTTTTGTAACAGATATTTTGATGCTCTTCTTAAAAGATATAGAGTCCACCATCTTGTTGCCCCTCCTTATCACTCACAAATAAGCAGACAAGTGGAAGTCATGAAGTAGGAGTTAAAATGAATTTTAGAAAAGACAATGAATAGTTCAAGGAAGGTTTGGGCATTAAATTTAGATGATACCTTATAGGCTTATCGGACCACTTTCAAAACTCCAATTGGAACAACTCCTTTTAGGCTCGTATATGGTAAAGCTTTTCATTTGCCAATAGAACTAAACCATATTGGGCAATGAAAATTTTAAATTTTGATTGAAAGAAAATGGGTGAGAAACAACTTTTGCAACTAAATGAACTCATTGAGTTTTGCCACAATGCATATGAAAATGCCAAAATCTATAAGGAAAAGATGAAGAGGTGGCGTGATTCTCATCTGAAGCAAAATGAGTTCGAGGTAGGAGATGCAGTTTTACTATTCAATTCAAGAGTAATTTGATTCCAAGAAAGCTTAAATTGCGATGGAGTGGACCTTTTACGGCTACCTTAGGGAAGAAATTTAGGGTTGACGGGAAGAAGCAAAATTAGAAACGAGAAAGAGTATAAAAATTAGCATTATCATGATCGTGACCTAGTGTTGGGTTACGATCGTGACTCGATGTTAGAAGCTATTGTCATGATCGTGACTCCCTGGTTATGATTGTGACCTGTGGTGGAAGCTACTATTAGGATCGTGACACACATGGTTATGATCGTGACCTACGGCAGGGGAAAGATGGAACACGTGATTTTTAAGTCTTCTTTTCTATTTTACCCCTCCTTTCTCTACCCAACCTATATATTCACCCTTAACCTCATTTTTCTTACTTACAGCACTCTCTCCACTCTCTCTCTAGAATCAAAACTCTCAAACTTCTCTCTACACCCATCCTCAAATTTCTTTTGTTTCTTTTAATTCTTTAACCATAAAGTACCCACTCCAAATGGGCCTAAGGATTAAGCAGACGGTAAAGCGAACATAACCAAAAGGCCATGTGCAATTATCAAGCCCCGGTCAATATAATCGAGCGGTGGATTATAAAGCACCTTTACTTATTTACTTAGAAAAGGAAGCTACTCATTTCCAAACTCTTCATAATAAAAATGTAGTGGAGCCGAAACATTTGGACTTTGATATCTTAGAAACCCATTGGACTAAGAGATAAGGTTGAGAATTTAAGTTGACGAATTCAATGGGAAAAATTCATGAACTTTAACTTTATTATATATAAGGAATTAACCTTTGAATTCTTCACATTTCAATTTGAGCAAAGTAGCCCTAAGGAATTCTTATTTCAGTTACGGGGTCAACCATATGTGTTAAACTATGAAACCATATGTGAAATTGGTGGATTCTTATAATCGACCATTGTAGATCAACATGATGAATTCCATGCTAAACGAAATTGATAGGGTTGGACAACTTTGATCCTAAAAATGCACACAACAATATCATTCACAGTCTCGAAAACTTTACACAAATTTATGTGCGAATCGTTTTCGATAAAAGTGAAAGCAACAAGTGTTCGGTCAAGGAGTTATTTCTTTTGTGGTGCATGGATCATAACATTCAAGTTTGCACAACCACCCACATTTTTAACACCATTATTTCTTCTCTGAAAAAAAGAAGCAATAGCTTTGGGATGACATATTTGATTACTGCTATTGTTGTTTACTATAGTGTTGATTGTGAAGGAATAGCTATACATTTGCCTAAGTTTCTTAACCATCATCATCTAAAGAGGGTTGAGATCTTGGAGGTCCACCATATGAAACTCTAAGACGTCAACTCAAAATAACATGTGAAGAATAGGGTAGGATAGGTCGGTTCTAGCTCAACACCACCGCAATAATAAATTAAAGAGTCAATTAGTGAGGGATTTAAAGAAGAAGAAGCTGACAAATGGGAGAAGGTGTTGAACGTGATTTCTGACACTAACAAAATGCTGAAGGAGATAGCAAAGGAACAACGTCAACAATGCCATGACATATAGGGAATCTACAAATACTTTGAGGCTCAAGGTGTTCCAATACCACACCACCTCAATCACCATGACGGGGTTATCCTTTAACCCTTATCTTTTCATTTTGTTTTTATGTCCTTCTTGTCATTTTTTATCCCCCCTTACGTGTTTTTTATTCTTCTCACATTGAGAACAATGTGTTGTCCAAGTATGGCGAGGTGTGCATTGTATTTTTTATCATGAGTATCAATTTTGCATGTCATATGTTAGTTTTTGCTTAGGTTTTCATGGTATGAATTGTGTGAATGTGTCAATGGCTAGTACTTAATGGAATTAGCTTAGCTTTCAACATAGTCTTCTAAGTTGTAAAGATTTGTTAGCTTATGCAATTTGTGTTCTAGGTATCTCTGTTCACCTTAGGAAATTTGTCACATACATTTATAATTATAGGTTAATTGAAAAAGTAGCATCTTTACTATCTTTTCATGAGGATATGATTAGCTAAAGAAATGAGGTAGGCTATACAAAATGTGGAAAAAGAGTGTATATCTTTAAGAAATAACTATTTCACTGGGCTTTGAGTTATGAATAGAGCTAGTAGCCAGTTGAGAATGTGATATAGCTAAGTAACTGGGGAACATTCATCATAAATCTTTACCTCTACATCAAAAGGCTAGAATGACATTCCAACCAAGTTAATTAATAAAACATGACCTAGTTGAGTAACCAGGAGAGATTCTTCACAAATGTCTACCTTCACGTCAAAAGGTTAGGTCCATGTTAAGAAAATTAATAAAATAGTGTTTTGATCGATGTTTTAAAAACCAGACTGGACATTGAATTAGTGAAAGAAAAGGTTTAAGGTTGAAAGGTTTAACCAGTATTAAACCGTAATAAAACCAGTATATAATAAATAAGAAATAAAAATTACAAAATAAATAAAAATATAGTATTGAATAAAACATTTTATTGAAATAAAAATGTACTAATAATGCATATGAATATAAAATAAACTAATATAATAAAATAACTTAAACTACAATTGAATCTAACATAAATTTTAAAATAAAAATTATATTTCTATATTATTATTTATTTAAAGGCTCGTAGAAGTTGAAGTATGTTTAAAGAAAATCAATAAAAAGGACCTTAATTTTATTCTAACTTCTTTTTTAATATCCTTTAAACATATTTCTTTCTAGTTTAAATATTATTTTTAACATATTCTTAAATTATATTAAACTGAGGGTAAGTCTTAGAGTAACTGATAAAGTTGCTCTTTTATGACCTAGTATATGTTAACTTTTTGACTTTTTAATTTATCTTAAACAAAATTAATTATATATATTAATTAATAATTCAACTATTAAGCAAATTTATGATAAAATAATAATTAGTTTTTAACAATAATAATTTAAAATTTTTCAATTAAAGTATAAGGAGATAAATAAAGAACCTAAATTTTGACAAATATAATTTACTAGTGAGGATAAATAAATTTAGTATTTTTAGGATAAAAATGATATTTTATTTTTATCAATTATAATTCAAAATAAAATTTTAATTAAAATATGAAAAGATAAAAATATAAAATATAATTTATTAGTTAAATTATGTAAGAGAATTAAAAGAAAATTTCATTAAAAATTCTAAAGATTTTTTACTTTTGACTCGTTCAAAATCTCTACCTTTTCTTACAATATTGGTGTATTCTCTTAAATTGGAGATTAACATTGACAATGACAAGTACATGCATGGTTTGGTGTGCAGAGCTAGCTTTATAGAGAAGAAGAGTCTTTTGATGCTTATAGGGGTCCCACATATTTAAAAAGATGACTCTTTTTGACATATTCTTAAAGGTTTAGTTAGTCGGTCTTTTAAAAAATTGTCTGGTTTTTCCAAAGAAACCGATCGATTTATTATTAAACTGGCTAGTTTTTCTCCTAAAGGTTATAAACACAAGCTGAACTAGAAACTAGATCAATTTGCATTTATTTTGATCAAACTGACCGATCTAGTTTAATTTTAAGATTATTAGTTTTGATAAATAAATCCTACCGATCTTTGAGAATAGCATGAATTTTCATAAAAGGCTACTTAGGTATAGTTACAACTTCGATTGACTAACTAATTTTCAATGTGTGTGTATGAACAAATATGACGTCAAGTTCTTGATTTGTGTGTATATTTAGTCCAAATTGCTTAGCCATAAATTGCATAAATTAATAGGTTAGAACAACATGAAGGATTGTGTTTGAAGTTAAATTAGTTTCGTTAAGTTCTATGCCATTGTACCATTATTGCATATGCATGAATATGTGTGTTTGGTGTGTTAAGTTTATAGTTGTTTTGTTTTTGTTTGAGGACAAGCAAAAGTTTAAGTGTGGGGATGCTGTAGTGGTAGTTTACATTATGTTTTGGTAGACATTTTAATGTGCTTTTAGGTGTTGATTGTTTAAAATTGTGTCAATGTGACTGTGTGTTGTCGTTTTTTAGTGTTGTGTGGTTTAGAGCATGATATTGGACTTTATATTTGTGTTCTTGAGGTATTTTAATGTGTTTGTTAGTGCTTGAAATCAGATGAAGAAGACCGAAGGAAGTTGGAGAAAATATGGACAAAAAGCCAGTGTCATTATCATGACATCCCTATCATAGTTGTGATAGAAGACATCATCCTAAGGTCACGATTGTGACACCCTTGTCATCATTGTGATAGAAGGCAATGTCATGATCAGAACAGAAGGCATTTTTTGATGGGTCACGATACCTGTCACGATTGTGATAGGTGCTCGCCAGACACGGGGATCTCCTTTTGTTATCATTTTTGGAGGGTCTTTTTGGGCTTTTTGGCCTAGGAAAAACCTAATTTTTACACTAAATGGCTTAGGAACTATATAAGATCATAAAATAACCTCAATCAGGGGAGCCTCCATTTGCCGATTTAGGAAAGAAGACAAGGAAGAGAGAAGAAGGAGAGAAGAGAAGAAGGAGCTGCAAGAGCTGCTGTCTAGCTACTTTAGCCATCCATTCCAAGTTATTTCTATATTCCTTTTGTTATTTACTTCATTTAATCTATGCTTTAGACATGAGGATGTTGAATATATTGTTAAGGATGTTCTAACTTCATTTTGGGATTGATTCTTGAATCATTTTATAACCTATTTGCTTTTTTTGTTAATGAAATTGTTTGGGTGTTGTGATGTTTATGGTTTTTGCATACTTTGATAACAAATCGAGAGATTGAATCAATAGTAACATGATTAGATTGGGTAATGAGAATTAACAATCTAATAGATCACATAAACATTAAATCAGTAATTATATGAAGAGAGATCTTGTGTGAGGACCCGATTGTCTATTATATTGCTTAAAAACTAATTATAGATTTACTCTATTTTTGTTAATTAAGAAATAGCAAAATTGAAATTTTGGATTCAATTAGGGGTTATTAACTAGTGTTTAATAATTAGATCTTAAGAAAGAATAATCAACCCTTTGGAATTCTAGGACTAATACCAATGAAATCAAAAGTGATTAGGGTAGCAAAATGACGATAGAATGAATCTCATCTTATCATAATTGTTTGATCTTGTCTTATTGCGATATCTCAATTGATAAGTAGTTGGTGTTCTATTTTGATTTACTTGTGTTAATTTCATAATTTCAATTTCAGTCAATCCATATTCAATGCTTAATTAATAGTTTAGTTTTATTTTCATTTTTTATCACATTTCTAGACCTTAGACAAAGTTAGGATTCAATTAGCATAGCTAATTTCTCGTGAGACCAACACCTCAACTACTATGCTTACAATCCATGCCTTGCAGAACATTAAGCTTATATAAGTAAAACTCAACAATTCTCCTTTAACATTTTTTTCTAAGATCTCAATAATTTTTTTGTTTGACACTTTGACTTGTTATCAATTATAGCATAGCTAATTACTAAGCACATTTTATAGTAGAAATTAACAATTTTATCCCATAATCTTTAGAAAAATCCTTAAATTCTTGGCCTATAAACATGGTTCCTTGATCACTTATTATCAATTAAGGAATTCCAAATTGAAGAATAATTTATTCTATAATGAATTTAACTTCATCTGTTTGATTAACTTTCTTCAATGGTTAAGCTATCACCCATTTAGTAAAATAATATGTAGACAAATAATGAAACTATAACCTTTTGAAGATGTTAGATATATCTTCCTAATAAGATCAATGTCTCATCCTCTAAATGGCCATTAATTGATTATATAATGTAACTCAGAAGTGGTAATTTGCTAAGTTTTTCTATATTTTGGACACCGTCTACAACTTTAGACATATGAAATACAATCTTTTAAGATTGATGGTCAATAGTAACCATATAGTTATAGAAGTCATCTCATCTTTATTTTGGACTGATGTGCACCACATACCCTTTCATAAACTTGTCTTATTATTGTTAATGCTTCAAGCATCCTAAGGCATCCCAAAGAAGTCTGTCATTACCTTATTAAAACAAGATTAGTTATATTAACAAAAATTTGAGTGCTATTGCTTAATTTTAAAAGGAATTTTCTTATCAAGATTATCCAAAAAAATCTTTGATCTTTATTCTCCAATCTTAGGCAACTTTTTGTCAACATTACGAACATCTAGTGAAATTCCCCTTTTATAAATAGACAGGTGAGACCTTTGTTATACCATGAAACACTTATAAACTAAATCTTCGAACATTTTCAACCAAGATGCTATTTATTATAGCTCATTTGCCTCCTAACTTTTAACTTGCATAATATATTGAAATTTTATATCATCAAAGAATTTTAACAATTGAATAGTGGTAGTATAATAAAGTGATAAAGTCAAACTTATGTAATTGTATTCCCCTGCCACTCAGAATAATTCCAATTAAGAATCTCCTTTAATAAGAAATTCTTTGTCTCTAAGATCAACTAGATGTTCTAGTCTACTTTTCAAGCTTCATATTCCGCCATATTTTTAGTATACGAAAAGTACATTTTAAAGAAGAGAAGATGTTTGGTCCCATTTGGTGCAATTATGACAACTTCAACACTAACTGACTGCTCTATATTAGATCCATCAAATTTTCAATTATTATAGCTTCTTATCATAATTGAGAACTAAATGTCCTATATCCTCTTATATCTCAATTGAAGGATTGCTTGCTAAAAAGTCAACTAATGCTTGACCTTTTATAGAAATTTTTTAGTTATATAATGAAGTTTATAATAGTTTATCCATTTTTAATTCCTAAGATGACTAACTTATTTAGCATGCATTCCATTAAGTCAGTTTCTGAAACCATATAAACTTCATTTTATAACAAATAATACCTTAATTTTGAATAAGCAAAGTAAAATTCCAAACATAACTTAATGATGGGTATATACTTCTCTTCCATAATGGAAATATAAAATTGTAATGGAATTATTTTTCGAGGAGGCATCAGTATTGGTTAAGTATTCATTAATATTGTCAAATGCTAATTGATGCCTTTCCTCCTGATATAATTCCTCAAAATTCTTAAACCTTAATAAGTTTAAAAACTCTTGATTTTCTGTCAAATTAGCAATGAGCCTTTTTACATAGTTCACCTTAATTAGAAATCTTTGAAGTTTTGTCTTATTATAGGCAATTTTGCTTTAAGAATTGATTTTACTTTATTTTTATCTAGCTCAATTTCTTTATTGTGAATTAAAAACCCTAAGAAGTTCCTTGGTTTTACTCTAAAACCACACTTTAAGGGATTTAACTTTAATTTGTGCATTCTCTTCCAACAAAAGGCTTTTCGTAAATCCTAGATATGATATACACTTTTTTTATTTCACAATGATATCATTTGTGTGAACTTCCAAAGTCCATCCTTTTCAATCATGAAAGATCATATTTATAGCGACTCATGCATTGTTTAGACCACAAGTTGTTACAACCCACTTAAATGTCCCTATTAACCCTAGACAACTAAAAGCTATTATGGAAATATTGTTTTTGACTATAAAATTTTGATTATAACTAAAAATAGTCTATAAAAGAAAACAAAAATTGTAATGTCCCATTTTTTATACTAAGGGTTAGAACCCTAGACCACTGTATATAATAAATAGCATTAAGAAATTATGAGGTGCATTGCATTCATATGCATACCATTAGCATACACACATGAATTATGATTTTTGTACACAATGTAAAAATAGTATATGCACTCAATTGACATGTCATGGGGTATAAAAGATTTAAAATGGTTATGATGTGAATTGTGAATTATTATGTCTTGAATTTTGGTTTGATGGTTATCAATTATTAATTTGGAATTTATTTTTTATAAATGGGATATTTATAAATTTACTTGTATTTTTGGACTAAGAAAAATATCAAGTGGCATAATAAATTCACAAATGGCAGTAGAAATAAGTGATACATGGTAATAGAAATGAGTGACAAGTGGCATTAGGATTAATTGACAAATGGCTTAGAGGATTGAGTGACCAATGGATTGGAGATTGAGAGACAAATGGACTAAGTAATCAAATGACATTGGGTGCTATAATTAGAAGACATTAACTTAGTTCTTTATGTGGTAAGTGTCATAACACCCACCATGCTTTTAAACCCACAATATTTACATATTTGAAAGACCATCTTTCAATTGTCTTTCTTTTTGTTACATGCTCTCATATTCTTCATTTTCTTTCTTCTCTCCAACTTGCAACACTCACTCCCCACACTCACAACTTTAAGCCTTGTTTAAATCCTTCACTTAGCCACTCCAAGATTTTGTTGTGAAACTAGGTTAGGATCCGATCCTGATCGTAGCAGCATAACTACGAAAAATTTTCACAATCTTTGATTTCCCGAAAACCAAGATCTCTTTAATTTTAAAAACTGATTAAAACAAATCATAATAAAGTGAAAACTTAATTCGTACCTCATGTCGAAGCTTGATCTTTGTCATATCCTCAAGCTGTTCCCAAAACTGATCTGTCTCAACCACCGTAGCAACACAAGTGTCTGGCCTCTAACGATATCCACAGAACAGGTTGAGAAAACTCTGTAACTCTTACAGAGAGGGTTAAGCATAAAGTGCTAGCTCCACAGAGCTTAAGCCTATTTTGTAATAAGCTTTGGACGTTTTAGTAATTTAATTGAAATTAAATTCTAATTTCAATTAAACTTTAATTAAAATTACAAA
>JANQAP020327037.1:0-17519 GCA_026874005.2 Erythroxylum coriaceum | reverse complement strand
GAAGCCGAGAGCAAAACCTTAGGCCATGAACCTAAGGCCATGATCATGGCCTTAGGTTTTGCTCTAGGAATTGTGACAGAAGCTTGGTGAAGGTTCCAAGATCATGGCCTCATCTGTCATGATCGTGACAGCAGTATATTAGTGCCACGATCGTGGCCTTTGCAACAGAAGACTTGGACATCCTTCCGGACTTAAGTTTTCGAGGAACTTTTTAGACTTTTTAGGCATAGAAAAACCTTAATTTACCTTAAATGAAAAATACTATATAAAGAAAGAGAAATTACCTAGAAAATAGCTCCAACCTCTGCCACTTTGAGAAAGATCCAAGGAGAGAGGAAGAAGAAGAGAGAAGGGGAAGAAAGGAAGAGGAGAAGAAACAGGTTGTTGTCTTGCCATCTTCCCAATCGATTCCGACCCTTCTAAGTGACTTCATTTCATCTTTATTATTCTTTCTTTTGAATGTATAAGATAGATTTATTAGTGATGGATTTGGGTTTGATAATGATGTTCTAAACTTCTTTAGGGATTCGTTCTTGAATCAATGTTAATGTGATTTCTTTTGATGTTAATACATTGGGTGTTGTAATTATTTGTTGTATTTTCATGCTTCGATGATAAATCGAGAGAGTGAACTGATAGCAAAATGATTAGATTGGGTAATGAGAGTTAAACAATCTATTAGATCACGCAAATAATCAAATCAAGAATTTAGACGAAGAGAGATCTCGTGTAAAGACCTGATTGTCTATATATTATAGGGCTTAAGATCTAATTGTAATTATGGGTTTTTTATTAATTGAGAGATTGCAAAATCCAAAATTCAATTAGGGGTTATGATTTATAGTTTAATGATTATAACTTGAGAAAGAGTAATCCACCCTTCGAAAGTCTAGAACCGATATCATACCAACTCAAAAGTAATCATGTTAGCATTTGATGATGGGATAAATCTCCCTTCTCATATTCAACTAATCTTCTTTGTGTGATTTCCATTGTTAATTTGGTGGTGCTCAATTTGATTCTTTTTGTGTCTTAATTTTACATTTTTATTTCAATCAATCATCTTTACGCGTTTACTTTTCTGTGCAATTTTTATTTCCTTTTTAATAATTTTTAGACCTTAGATAATTAGAATTAGATTAGTTTAATAACTACTTGAGGGATCACCTCACATACTACACATACGACTTGTGCGCTTGTAGTATTTTGAGGGTTTTAAATAGAATAAAACTTACCTCAACATTATTTACATACCTCTCCTAGCAAATATTAATCATAGATTAACAACAAACTCTGTTAAACCCTGATTTTCCCTTAGGTCGTCTTTAATTAAGAAGAACTTATTAATTAAACCTAGGTATCAAACAACCTAGAATAAGCTCTCTATATTTAATTAGACAGCCACATGATGAGTTTAAAAACAAATTAATTAAGGCAACAACCATACAAGCTCGTGTCATTTAACCTAGGTCATGTTATCCCTAATTATTCGAAACCATTAGTTGCCACAAACTAATTTCAACATAACAATTATAAATTATATTGAAGATTATAGCAATGGGTTTTTAGATAAAAAGAATCAAATAAAGCATTCAATCATTCTTACACAACACCCAAACATTGAACACAGGATAGCATAATCAATCCCTAAGAGAAAGAACAATAAACAATGAGAGAAATGCTTAACAAAGTTCTTCGACGTCGATATCACCTCTGAACTAGATCAAGAAAGCCTAGTCCTCCATGAGTCTCCAAAGGATGAGAGTTCTTCCCCTTTTTTTCCTCCTGAAACCCCTAAAACGTTTCTTCCTTCAACCTTTCATAGCATTTCACCATCAAAATGATGTATTTATACTCAAAACTAGGTTTTGGGGTGAGCTTGCAACATTTCAAGGGCGTGCTTTGTGGTGTCACAAGCTTGCATGTGATTCATAAGCGTGCATGGTGGTGTCACGCCCATGAAAAATCAATCATGGGCATACGTGAAGCGCCATGCCCATGACATATGCTCACGCCTATGACTTTTATGTCATAGCCATTTCCAGCACTCTTCATCTTGATGTTTTCAACAAATACTCATCATCTTCATTCATTTTCTTGTCTCCTCTTGCTCTAATGCTTCTCATTCTTGCTCCATGAAGACAAATAATTGTGAATCTCCTAAAAATGGCTCAAATATTGTTCTTTTGATTCACTTTATCTTTTTCGCTTCCGAATTGTACCTAAAACTAAATATAAACTAAAGTGAATGTCTTAAGCATATCATATAATTAATCACTAAGTGTTATGGAATAAATTTATAATCAATTAAGAACATATCACTAAGCTTCTTTCTTTTTTATTGAAGATTCACTTATTTCTCTCATCCCATTTGGTAAGAACAAGATATGATAAAGCAATGTAGAAACACTATCTTATATCTTTGTTGATATGCTTTAAATTTGAAAAACAAGAAACCATTGGTGCCAATCATTAGGAGGATTAGTAATAGCACATTTCTATAATATCAATCTCCAAGAGGCTCTGGTGAAACCACATCTGAAAAACATATGTGTTGCACTTTCCATTGGACATTTACAGAGGTCACACCAATCATTCATGCATGAAAACTTGTTCAATCTCTTAATGTTGGCTAACCTATTCTTGATAGCTCTTCATAAAGTTGTATTAGCTCTAGGAAGAGTTAACTTATAGTATACAACATCATGCCATGGAACTCAACTAATATTCTATTAAAAAAAATTTACATGACAAATTATTAAAGTTTCCTTTTTTGGAAGGAAGCCACTAGTTTTTTTCCTTCATATCCTGATATACTGCTTTCAAAAATTTTGGATAGAAGCACAATCTTATGCATAAGAGCATTTGCCAAATTTTCATTTTCATAGATGATGTTCCTCAAAGAGTTCAAATCCATTACATTTTCTAAAGAGCTTTTAACTAACCAATTATCATACCTAAAGAATGTTTTGATCTTATTACTATTGACTGTGCTTCTAATATTGAAGATAGCTTTTAAAGTGGTTTATCTAGCTATTAAAGTGGTCTATGTATTTCTTATTGATAGATCTAATTTGTATATTTTTTCCCCTTTTGTAATATTCATACACCCATTTACACAAAAAAGATTGTTGATCCTCCAGTAGTATCTATAGTCTCTTAGTGAGCATACATAAGTTCAACTTTTTCAAAGGAATAATATATTGTGCTCCACGTTTCCTGTAAGTGTAGACCATAGACCATTTGATAGAAGCTTTACATTCTCGACTGTTGTTTCAAGATCACTAAAATCTCTTGATTATTTTATTAATTATCTTGTTCATAATCTTAAAAATAGCTAAATGAGTTACTTAATGCATATTAATAGAACTTAGAATAGCTCAGATTACTTAAGCTCTTCCAGCTAATGATAGTGCTTTCATATTCCAACTAAAAAATTTTGCCTATATTTTATCCACTAGTTTAACATCTTTATAGTATGTTTTATGTATAATTACATGATATTATATTATGTTTGAATCATAAACTTGTAAGTGATTATTTGAAGAGAAGAAACAAATTTGGGCATAACTTTCTCTATAGTCATCCGATTATGGTAATTTTAGAATCTTTTGGAAGCTAAGATGATGAGAAAAAATTTTGTAAAAAGTTTCGAAGATTGATTTTAGTTCAAAGATGTTGAAAGCTTAAGGAAAAACTGGAAAAGTTATAAATAAGTTACTACAATTGATTATTAAAAAGTTAAACATTCTTTATGTTTTCTCAAATTATTTAAATGAAATACAAAGCATCAATATGCTAACATTAGAACAACCTCTGATAATGTTTTGTAGAATCTCAATGATAAACTTGATAGGCCTAAATATGACAAGACTCAAGATTCACAAATGAAACCCTTTTTTTTTAATAATTGACTTTTATGTGGGAACTCAACTAAAAAGTTAAAGACGAGATAAGTATTCCTGAATAATCTAATAATTAGAGCTCAATAATCAAAAGAAAGGAAATATTAATCTAAAGGATTAATATGAGACATGTTCTTTAGCTTACAAAAATAATTAAAGGAACTCATGGATGTGTTTGGTTAAAAATAAGAAGCCCATAGATCAGTATAAGGAGTGATACCATCCTTAGGAGATTGATGTTAATAACACTAAAAGGGAAATGGAGGGACTGACAAAAGTATGAGGAGTGATACCATCCTTAGGAGATTGATGTTAATAACACTTAAGGGGAAATGGAGGGACTGACAAAAGTAATGATAACATCCTCAAAAGAGCATACACAATAAGGTGTGCCATAGGCGATGGAAGGGCCAACAACATTGTTGAATTTAAAGAATTGCAATTAAGAAACAAACTTCCCCTTTATGATCTCCTCAAATAGGGCAAAGGGAAACCACCAGGCCTTTTAGGTTATCATAGGAAAAAGCCTATCCAATCCTTAATAGTCCTTTCATACAAGAGATTGTGAATGAGCCACCTCTAATGAAGTTCAAATTTCCCAACTTGGAAGTATACAATGGTGTGACAAGCCCCACAAATCATATTGCTAAATACAAAGAGATGATGGATTTGTAAGTGGTCTTGGATGCATTAAAAGCAATGCCTTTTCTTTAACTCTAGTGATAATTATATGAGATTAGCATCAAATCATCTAAAAGGGTTAATCTTAAGCTATAGGTAGCTTAAATCTAAGTTTAAGGATCCTTTTGCCAATAACAAGAGGAGACACAAGGAATCTTCTAACCTCTTTGATATAGTACAAGAATAGAGGAGAGCCTTAAGAACTATACCTAGAGGTTTAATATAAAAGAAGTTATAAAAATGTTGAATTTAAATTTTGGTGTAATGACTATAGCCTTTAAGAAGGCAAGAGTCGTTATTAATCCTTGTGCAAATCGTTGCTAATAGAGGAAGTGTATACTTTATAGGAGGTGTAGGAATAACTATAATAATTTATTAACTTGGAAGAGGGAGAACGCTCTTTGAAGAAGACTTAATGATCATATCAGGCAGTAGGGGATAGAGGAGAAAAAGGGAATACTTTGGGATAGTCCAATATAAGGACGTTTATAGAAAGAGATAGTTAAAGGAAAGGAGATTCAAAATGTTAGAGGAAGTTTAGTTAAAGTAAAGGAGAGTCAAAATGTTAGAAGGAGTTTCATTTTCATAAATAAATTTATTCCTTAATCATATTATCAATTACATAAATAGTTAGGACCTCATTAACCCACCAAAACCATTCATAAGTAACCTTGAGGCTAGGCACTCAAACAAGTTTCACATATTTTATTAAAATTGTCACCATAAAAGTCAAAAGAGATCCTCAAAGGATGATTGATTCTTTCTCAAAGAAAGGATAGATGGAGCAATTTATAAAAAATCATTTTGTGCTTATAATAATGGGAGACAATATACCGACGTCGATATAAAGTACTTAGAAGTAAACCTAAGGGAACATCAATTAGGGTTAGGGTCATCAACATAAAAGCTATGACACTTGAGAGTGAGAAGGTCAAAATTGAAAAGATGTATGCTTAAGTTCAAATATTTAACTAACATCATGAGAGAGGTGATAAGAATTTAGTTACCCTTAATAATTTCCAATTTTTTCAAGTTGTCCAATTATATAAAAAGGGAAGAAAAGCTTCAAGACGTGCTTAATGGAATAGTGAGAGAAGTGGCTATATATATGAAATCAAGACAAATTAAAGGATGAGCATTTGTTAGCTTAATTTGAGGTAACTTTTAAGAACACTTAGATGTGAATACGACCTCCTACATAGTCATGTATTAACCCATATAACTTACTGGGCAACTTAGTGATAAGACACAGTCTCTAATAATTGTATGGTTTAAAATTATGTCTATTGCATCAGTTATAGACATATCCATAATTTACACCCACATGTATGTTCTAAACTATAACCATCCTTTCAAAGATATAAAAGGATCCATGGTAGACATAAAGAATGTCACAAATTTACCTAATGATTTTAAAGTTTTCATAGCCAACACATCTTAGCTTACAGTCATAGCACAGATTGTGCACAATAGAAGACCCTAGTTTTCATTTAATTTTGGAAACCACAATTTTTTGTTTTAATAAGTAAGGTCAATTTATTTTTAGTCTAGATATTATCTTCGATCATTAATAAAATTATGAGAGTTTTCTCATGTCAAATTATAACTATCAAGTTATTTGCTTGTAGAATTTAAATCTTATTATAATGTTGGTTCTAGCTCTTCATAACTATAGGTCAAGATTCTTTTATAACTTTTAGTTTGTGATTCCATATAATCATTAGATGAAGGTTTTATCCTTAATTTGGTCTAAATTCCTTAAGGCTTTACTGAGTATACTTGTGAATGGTACTCCCATTATAACTTTCAATCCTGCAAAGGGATCAAACAAGATGACCCTTTTTTACCTTACTTGTTTAATCTTGTTATGGAGGGATTATCTCAACTATTAAACAGGATGCTTACATGCAATGGTGGATTCCACTTTCACCATAAATGTAAGGAACTCAATCTTACTCACTTATTATATGTAGATGACTTGCTTCTATTGTCAGGTTCTAATCTCGCTTTAATTAAAAAAATGATGTATGTGCTTTATCTATTTGTGAAATGATCCGGACTTAATCATAATTCAGAGAAAAGTTGCATCTATACTTCGATTGACATGAGAAACTTTGTGGAAATTAAAATAATCATTGGACTTTAGCATTGTTCACTCCCTTTTCGCTACCTAGAAGTTCCAATTATAGCTTCAAACCTAAAGTTTAAAGACTACTCATCTATTATAGAAAAGATGAAGTCCATAATGATGATATGGTAAAATTGATTCCTCTATTATGCATCTCGACTTACACTCTTCATTTCAGTAGTTCCTATTCTTCATCTGCACTGGATTGCTTATATTGCTTTGCCTCCAAAAGTAACTAAAGAGTTGGATAGAATGATGAAATCCTTTTTCTGGTCAGGACAGGTTAGTAACAACATGAATGTTCAAGTTAAATGGTGTGAAGTTACGAATCCTAAAAGGAATGGTGGTCTCTAAATTACCTCATTCTCTAATATGCAACAAGTTTTAATGTGCAGGAGATTATGGCAAATATACATAGGCAACAATGCATTATAGACAAAATGGATTCACGAATTCTATTTGAAATGTGTTAATTTCTGGCAGACTGAATATTCATAAGATGATTTTTGGATTCTAAGACAAATGATGAAGTTATATGAATTTATTTATCCTCACATCCAACATACTATTGACAATGGTGAGAAGACCTAGGTATGGTTTGATAATTGGTTAGACATCAGCCCCCTTGCTTATGTTTGTAATTTTCAAAGGTTTCGAAATTGAATGGCATTAAACCTTAAGATTTCTTCACTGATAGAGAATGGTGATTGGTATGGTTGCTTCCGAGGCTTTCATGAACTTAGGCCTCATCTTCCTATCTGAGCAAACCTTGCTACTGAGGATATTATCTCCTGAAGTTCAACCCTAAATAAGGTCTTTTCAAACAAATCTTACTATCGACTTCTGTCTGATGATTCCATAGTAATCCCATGGTTTTCTCTTCTATGGCATAACACTATCATTCCTAAATTAACCTTCATCATGTTGCTTGCAATAAAAAATAGGCTAAAAACTTGGAAGCAATGACATGGTAGAGCTGATGACTTGTGCTTATTATGTAATATGGTAGTTGAGAAGCATGATAACCTCTGCTTCATTTGTAGCTATTCTAAGGCTATCTGGAGTCAACTCCTATATATGTTATCATGACATTCTGATATACATGATTGGTCAAATGTACTACAGTGCATTATCGATAAAACCAAGAAGGGAACCCCCCTAATGTTGCTCTCTATACAACAACTTTCTCCATAAACACCTATAACATCTAGAAAGAAAGAAATCGATGTAGGTTTACTAAGAAGAAGGAAGAAAAATATCAGCTGGTAGACAGAATAACTAATCATATCATAGTTGGTATATATGCTAATGATGCATATCATTCCCTCTCCTTGGATATGAAGAACAGATGGCCATTGTGATTCAATGATCTCAATTATGATCTAGTTTTATAATCTTCACTTCTTGAATCCTTTAAATACTTTGTAATCTAACGTTCAACTTATCTAGCCTTCAACTCATTATTTTTTATAATGGTGTAATAGTTTTATCTAAAGTAATATACCATTCAATTTGTTTTAAAAAAATTCTTCATGTTTTCTTTTGCATTCAATATATTTTAACATTTATAAGCAATGGAATAAAGGCAAATCTCTATAATAAAAATAATTATTTTGTCATTATATTTTCCTAACCTATTATGGAAAGATCTAATTTCACTCTAGTAACAATTATAAAACTTGCTAAAATATCCCTAACTTATTTGAAATCCTACCATTATTGTCTAAATACAAATCTAAGTATACCCTATAATTTAATTCTAATTATTCGTAATCTTTTGATTTTTTATTTTGTTTTTATTATTGACTTCTTGCTTATCCCTGCCTTAGTAAAAGTTTATGATTGATTTAATATTACAAGTTTATTCTTTAGTTTATTTTAATTATTTAACCAAAGAAACAAAAGAGAAAATGAGTGGTAAAATGCAAGAATGTGTGAGCAATATCAATAAAGAAAAGCCATAAATTTATAGTAAAGCACCAACAAATTAAGTAATATTAAATAAGAGAAATACTTGAGGTAGTGCTGTAAGATTATCATTAACATTCTTTTGAAAGTTAAAGTATGCCTTATCAAGACAAAGTTGAAGGGGGAAGGATGGATGATACTTTCATGCTAAAAGCCATAAGGTTGAACATATGAATATGATGTTTGGTGATATTAGAGATCAACTAGAGTTGTAAGATATTTCCGTAGGCAATTTGTAAAGGAGAAAATCATAATAAATTCCTAATATAATTAGATAATAAATGTTGATTCTTTAAGATGATTTTGATGATGTTAAAGAGGGAGATCACCTGTATGATGATTATTAAACACTAAGAAATAATATGGCTAAATTTGTAAATGGATGTGATTGGAAAGATAGAGGCTATAGAGGGGAGCCTAGTGATAGGTTTGTATTTTACATATTATTAGGGGATAAATTAGTTATAATTTGGCACATTTATAACATGTTTTGTATGGATTTTATGACACTTTCTATGTTTAGTTCATTGTCTTATATGTAAAGATTTTATAGAGAAACTCATAACTCATATTTGAGTGTAACTCTCTATAATTGTCCAATCACGAAGATTTTATAGTCATTTAAAAGATAGATCAAAGGGGAAAAACTTTATAGAAGATGTCAAAGATCAATTAAAGTTTGAAGATGTTGAAAATTAGAGAAGTTAGTGGAGATGAGATAATAGGCACTAGATATGATGAAGGTGACAGGTGCTAGTTATATAACTAGATGTAAAAAGTTGAGAACAATACAAAATCAACATTGCAGTGGTACATGTTTTGGTAATGGACTCATCATAATCTTATATAAAAAGTTATCAAATAAAAATACTGTCAGTTACAACTTAATGTCAAGCACCAGTTACATATTGCCTTATGATGCATAAAAGCTTTCAAACAAAAACAGCGCTAGTGTTGATACTTGTCCAATGTTGATTCTCATGTATAACTTTTTAAGATGTACAAAAATCACAATTTCAAGCAGCCTAAGTCTTTTTTCTATAATCTTATCTATAATTACAATAAATGGGATTAACCTAAAGGACTTTTAGAGGGTTTTTAACAACCACCTTACTTAAGTGTTGATAATTCTATTCCTTATTGGCATTAACTGAAGGAGACTGTGACAATTTCTCTAACTATTTTTTTATGTCTTTCTCTTATATTAATATATATTTATTTTAGTTTTGTTTATATTATATTTAGTGGTCAAAAACCCTAGTTATAGTTAGGGATGTAGTTTGGGATGGATCATTTCGTTATTTAATACATGATTTAATTTTTTTGATTGAATTTATTCTCTTTGTTCTTAATTATCATATTTATCTGTGATCACTATAAATTTAATCTTAACGATATGAAACACTTAAAGATGAAGTAGGATTTATAGAATAGGATAATAAGTGCCTTAGATCTAAAGAAAAAAACTATCCTAGACTATTATAATATTGATAAGAATAACTAGGTTTAATGAGTTTGATTTGGTTGAATTGTACATTAAGAGTGGTAGTTGCCTAATTAAATATACATGTGTGCCTCGAGAGAGGGTATAGATACATTAGATTAATTTTTTATTTCAACCATAATTTTAAATCTTATATAATATTTGGAATTTCACCTAAGTGGACCTCAAAGCCCTATTGTTTATCTTATTGATTTCTTTTTACTAGTTTAGTTACATAATTTTTATTAGTTAAGTAGTTTGATACTCTAGGTTTACTTTAATTTTATTAACTTTCTACAATTGACTCTATACACTTGTACGTAGAATATAGATAAAAAAATTTATAATGTTATTGGGGAACTATATAACTACTATTTTTTTAATATTATCTTATTTAACTTTTTTTCATATGTTTTTAAGTAATTGATGCAAGATAAGAGATCTATGAGTGACAACTTGGAAACCTATTTCAATTTGATCCTAAAATTGAGTGAACTTATAAATAGAATAGAGAAAAAAGAAGATAAGAGATGGAAATAATTCATGACAACAAAGTAGTAAATATGGAATAGAAGTATCTACATAGGATGCATATAGAGGACATACGCTTGCCAATAAGTAGTGTAAGTCCATTATCAATAGACAAAGTTAAATGGTAACGAATTATGAGCTAAAGTAAGTACATCTCCACTTACTACCAACCTTTTGTGGATTACCTAGTGAATTCATGATTAGATTTATAAAAAAATTATTTTTTAATCCAAAAACTTTTACTGAATGGATTATAGAAGATAAGCTTCAATTGAGATGTTTTCCATTCTTTATAAGAGAGTGAGCAAGAACCTGATAGCTATCTATTGAGATAAACTCTTTTAAGAAGTGGGGCCAAGTTAACAATGCTTTTATACTTATATTTTTCCCTCCATATGAGACCACTTAAATTCAGAGGCTGATTAAAAGCTTTACATAAAAAGAAGGAGAATGGTCTATTAAGCTTGGAAAAGATAAGAAGCTTTGGTTAGCCATTGCCCACATCATTAATATTCATTATAACTAGTGATGCAATTTTTCTATGACAACCTTAACTTAACATACTAGACTTTTTCAACATAGTTACACGAGGGACCATTTATATAAAAATTTATCAGGAGTTTAAGAACATTATCGAGACTTTGGTTAGAAATTTATCAATTAAGGTTGTAAAGGGAAAACTAAAAGATTCCTTTTACAATGTTCAAGTATTTTTAGGATAGCATCATAAATGGTTAGTATTTCAAATTAAATGAAGAAGCTTATGAATTGAGACATGAACAATAAAGAGGTGGGTTATCAATATGGCATGCATTAGTATCCTTCAATGTATGTATGAATAGCAAGCCAACCTCGAATCACTGCAAAAGAGCTAATCACATAACTATTTATAGAGGAAAACAAGCTTAGAAGCATGGCCCTTTCTTTAATAATTGTAACTCAAGGTGAAGCAATCTCCCAAAATAAAAGGAGTATGGAATTAAGGTAAGCAAACCAATGAGACCACCTAGATTCCATCAATAACCTTAACTTCATCAATAGTCACCATCATAGAATAATGAAATAAAAGAGATGTTTATTGATCTATGTATTTGTTGGATGAAAATTTTGAAATTTTTGGTAATTTGGGGAAGCTTGAAAAAAAATGCAATCATAGTGTTTTCATTTGTAGTTTGGAGATACAAGTTATTTAATTAGGTAAATTGAGAAGTGAAAGAGGTCAAGGATAACCTTCTAGTAATAATTAGAAAAACTCTAATGTACACCCTTAACCTGAGGAGTGAGAGAACACTTAATGTTATTATTAATAGAAAAATGTAAGTGCAAACGTAGATAAATTTTAAGGAAGAGGAGGTGAACGGACGAAATAGTAGAAAATTAATTTCTGTATCATCTTTATTTAATGTTGGTGTTAGTCTAAATGTAAAAGACAGATTAAATAAAAGCAAACCAATGCTAGTCTCACCCCTATTCTAGTGTCAGTTTTGAGCAGATATATAAATCTTCGATTAAACCCTATGTGCCACCCATTCTATTCCTATAGAGACTATAAAAAAGGAAAGATAAGACAACTTTAAGATGTTTCTAAAGATCTTCAAAAAGTTGCATAATATACCTTTTATTGAAGCATTAACTCAGATGTTATAATATGAAAACTTTTAAAGGAGATCATCTCTAATAAGAGATCATCTTTAATAAAAATAAACTAAAGGAGTATGCTATGATGCCCTTAAATAAGAAATGTTGTGTAATTTTATAGAAAAATTTACCTCTAAAGTTAAAGGATCCAAGGAGTTATGTTATTCTTTGTCATTTTGGAACTTCCACTACTTCAAATGTTTATATGATTTAGGTACTAGTATTAACCTAATGCATTTGTCTTTTCTTAAGAAGATTTGAATAGGAGAACTTAAGTCTATTAAAATGTCCCTTTAGGTTGTAGATTGGTCCATTAAGTACCCAATTGGGGTAGTATGAGACCTATTTATTAAATTAAGAAATTTTATTTTTTTAGTAATGTACATGAAATATGACACTGAGTTTCCTTTATCCTAGGAAGATCAATCATAGCTATTAAAGAGGCACTAGTTGATTTTTCTAAGGGTAGGACATTAAAGATAAGGAGGAAAACAAAGATTTCACTATCTTCAAGGCTTTAAAAAAGACTTGCGCTTGATGATATATATTTTAGTCTTTATATTATCGACTTTATTGTACATGATGTCTTTCTTAGAGTTACTTATTTTAACCCTCCAAAAGTATTTTTAAATTTAAGAATTCATGAAAATGAAGATGAGTTCAATTTGGTGGATTGTTCTTTAAGATTGGAATGCAAATGATATGGATATTGATTCTTTATATGTTTCGAGGACTTAGGTGAAGGGGACCCTAAACCCTTGCCATCTCTATAATAAGCACCTAAACTTGAATTAAAAAAATTGCCCCTTCTTTTACATTATTCATACTTAGGGGAATGCCTACATCCTAGTGGCTGTGAACTATATATCTAAATAGGTGCAGGCAATGAATTTACCCAACAAGATAGGTGTCAGTGTAGTAAAATTCACGAAAAGGAACATTTTCTAGCATTTTATTATACCTTGGTCTATCAATAGCGATAATCTTATCCATTTTTAGAATTATAAGTTCAAGAAACTTTTGAAGAAGAATGAGTGAATTTTTAAAACTTCAATCAGTTACCATCCTCTAAGAAGTAGTCAAGTTGAAATATCTAATTAGGAGCTTAAATAGATTTATTGAACAAAAGTTTAATACTTCTAGGAGGAATTGATCATTGAAACTTAAAACTTAAATTTCAAATTTTTGAGATTACATGTAAGGCATGTCTAAACATTAAAATGATAAAGGCACTGAGTATTGAGACTGAGTCAAATTGCCTATCTTTTATATGGTAATCCATTAGTAAGCTTCTTTGAGCCTATTTTATATTTTAGCCTTTTTCTTGCTAACGCTTTCTTAAAGAACCTTGAGCCAAAAAAGAAAAACAAATATTTACTTCCTAATTCATAATTATTAAAGCTTTTACTTTTTTAATATTTTTAGGAATGGGAAACAAAGAAATAAGTTTAGAGAAAATGGTAAAGTGTATGAAAGAGGCAACGTGAAAAGTGGAATCTCATGATGATTCAAAAAAAAAAGAAAATATGAAAAACAAAAGTAAATAAAGTGTTGAAAGCTTATTGGCATGGATTGTTAAAAATGAAGGAACAAGGGATGTTTTCTTTATCCTTTACTATTGAATGTGATGCCTCTATGGAAGGGGTTATTGTTATGTTGATGCAATAGAATCATCCTATAGCTTATTTCAGCAAGTGATTTTCCTATTCCAATCGATATAAGTTGGCATATGAATGGAAGCTGCTAGTTTTGGCTTTTGTTGTCCAAAACTAAAAACATTACTTGCTTGGTAGGCATTTTTATTCTAAGACTAATCACAGGAGCCTTAAGCACTGGCTTAAACAGAGGATTACTACAAACTCTCAACATGAAGTTGTTACCTTTTGATTTCACTATATTATATAAGGCCTAGAAGGAAAATGCTAAAGTAGATGCACTCTCTCAGAAACAAGTTGATTTTTTAATTTAATTATGCCTATGCCTCTAAATTATTCCAATTTGCTCAAAGGTTGTCTGTAGGATAATTACACTAAAAGTCTCATCACTGACCTATAAAAAGATTCATCTTTACACTTTAATTTCTAGTGGTTAGCTAATAAACTCTTTTATAAATGCAAGTTGGTTTCTCCTTTCATTTCTTATTTAAGGAAAACTTTGATAGCCAAGGCACATAAGACTCCTAATAGTGGTCATAGAGGTTATTTGAATACATTAAAGAGGCTCTTGGATCAGTTCTATTGGCGTCACATGAAGAGGGATGTCAAACTTCATGCTCAATAATGTTTGATTTGCCAACACAACAAGTATGAAACCCTCACACTTGCAAGTTTGTTGTAACCCCTGCCTATTTTGGAGAGGATTTGGGAAGATATCTCAATGGATTTTGTGGTTGGCTTGCCCAATTCTCATGTAGTTGACACTATTCTAGTAATGGTTCACTTCTAGAACAAGTATGGCCATTCTTTTACCTCTCTCCCGTTTATTTACAATAAAAACAGTGACTGGAGTCTTTTGTAAAGAAGTTGTATGCTAGCCTGGCCTGCATTGTTCGATAATTTCATATCAGGATCCCATTTTCTTAAACTCTTTCTAGCAATTATTGTTTTGCCTAAGCAAAACCAAGTTGAGAATGATTACTTACTATCATCCTCAAATAGATGGTCAAATGGAGGTGGTTAACAGGTGTTTAGAAGCTTAGCTACAGTGCTTTACATATAAACAACCAAATAAATGGAATTTTTTTTATCCTGGGCAAAATATTCATACAACACTAATTTTCATTTTTCCACTAGTGCAACACCTTTGAAGATTGTTTACGGTAGGGATCCTCTACCTTTGCATCCTTTTTTGAAGGGTGAAACATCAAATGCTGACCTGGAAGACCAGGTGTTGCTTTGAGATGCTATGCATTTGAAAGAAAATCTCACTAAAGTGCAATTTTGCATGAAGGTTCAATAAGACAAGCACCAACTAGAGTTTTCCTTTGACACTGGAGATTATGTATGGTTGCGAATCCAACCTTTTAGGCAGAAATCACTCTCCAAGCGACATTTTGACAAGCTTTCTCCTAAGTTCTTTGGGCCCTACAAGGTCCTAAAGAATATCGTTATTGTGGCTTATGAGTTGGAGCTACCACCAGATGCAAAAATCTATGCCATTGTTCATGTTTCATTATTGTAACTTGCACATAGGATTTCACCTCCAACTTCACCAGCTCCTTTCCTAATTTTAGATGATCGAGAACTCTTAGTATAGTCTAACCATGTACTAGAACACCATTAGATTGCTAGACAGATTTTGGAATTGCTTGTTTTTTAGAAAGGACGTCCACTTTAAAAGTCAACTTGGAAAGAATATGGTCTCATTACTAAAAAATTTCCTCATTTTCACCTTAAGGACGAAGTGTCTTCCAAAGAGGGGAGAAATAATAAATCTATAATTACATATCAGAGGAAGAAGAGCTAATGTGTGTCAAGCAATATCAGCACCTGATTTTATCTTATCTTTTTATCTGATTCTAGCACCTAAATTTTTCTTATCTGTAAAATTTATTTTCAATTTATTGTGTCATTTGTTTCATGTGTTCCTATTAAGTAGGTGCTTAGTGAGTAGTGATTTGTTACTGATTATTTGTGATAAATATGACCAAGAATGTTACTATTGGATTTCAGAGTCTATTAACTAGTTTTTAAGGAGTCATAGGTTAATCCTAACTTATAAATAGCCATGGGCAATATATAGTAATGATTAGAAATTAATTCAAGTATTTTATCCTTAGAGATTCTCCCTCGGATATTAATCCTTCTTTGAGTGAGATCCTTGCTCTTAGAAAATCATTAGATTTTTCTATTACTTTTCCTTTTACTTCCAGCCTTTTATCATCCTCTAGTTAGTTTTTTAGGGTAAACATACTTTGATAAAAATCAACTTACTACTAATGTTAAGGGACAAATGTTCTCTCAAGGTTACACGCTCTAAGTTTCAATATTTTTAACCTTGGTAATTACAGCAAACGCAAGGGTCGTTCGCGTAGTACCTAAGATGTTGATCCCACGAGAAAGGGAACTAGTCCTAAGTCTAATGGCAGCTAAGTCACAAACCTAAAAACTATTGCAGAAAAGTAAATCAATTGATAATCGGATATGAGAATTGAAAGTGCTAAAAGTAACAGAAAAGCAATCACACAACCAAATCCAAAATCAACCTAGAAATCACCAAGTGAGAGAAAGGGGATTTTAATTCGAAATAAAAGAAATTCAACCAATTATGCAATTATTGATTCAACGGGACTAGACGTTCCTAGGGTGAATTACTCTCTTCAAGTTATAATTCTTAACCCTAATTCATTTTATAGGAATTCCGATCTCTCGATTCACAATCGATCCAAAAACTAAATTAGATCTAAAGTTATGCACTAACCTACCGGGAACTTATGCTCAATCTCTCGTTACACGATTCTACCAGTTTGATTTAATCCTTTACCTATCAATTCACCCAACTCTCGTTAGCCCACAGTGATTATTTTCACTTAACTCACCCTCTCAGTCTGTCGCCAAGTTATTAAGAACAGGACTTAAATCACAATCCAATCAATAAAAACACAATCGAATAAACTTTATTAATCTCAAGAATCAAATCCAAAGGTGAGCTTAGACATCAACTCAACATTCAACCAAACAAATCTCTACACCTATTTCAATTCTATACATGAATAAAATTGAAATAACGGAAATACTGTATGGAACAGAATTCGGGAAGGTGATAGTGGGAAACCTCCTATTCCGGGAAGTACTTCGCATTAAGCTCTTCACCGTGTCTCTCTTCCTTTGTCTCCTTCCTCAATCTCTCGGTGTCACCCTAGGTTTTCTCTTAGAATCGACAAAATGAAAACTTTTTTGTTAAACTCTTAGCTCTCTCTCTTCTCCTGCTGGCTATCACATCATATTCTATTTATATCTTCGAGGCTCTAGATCAAAGTTGGGGTCAAAATGGTCTAAAAATTTGTCCAAAACTTGAGTTTTTCTGTCAACTCAACGTAGTGAATGATCGTGGCCTGAATTGACGCTCTCTGTCACGATCGTGACCTGTGTGCATAATCGTAGCCTGGCTACTTCTGGTTCTTCCTCTTTTGTCATGAACATGGCCTGTGTGCATAATCTTGGCCTATGCTTTTTAGCCCAAAAAC
>JANQAP020326937.1:0-17519 GCA_026874005.2 Erythroxylum coriaceum | reverse complement strand
CATATAGCCATCTTAAAACAAATGAGAAGAGTCTCATTTATTGGCTTCTTTATGATTGATTAAGGAAGGATGTGATGAATTAGATGCACTTCACTTATTTCTTTGAGGCTTAACCGAAATTGAGAGAAAGAATACAAAGGCTTCCGCTGAAATTTGATTTCAAGAAAAAAAGTTTTGAAATCTACCATTTTATCCAAATCTTACATGTTTAAGTTTTCAATCCAACAGTTGGCCTACTTGAAACTCCAAATTCTGGATGGAAGAAGTATGGCTTTTAGCTTCCATCCTCTGCTGGTTCTCATCTTGGCTCATGAACTTGTAATTCAACACATCCATTAGCTTATCCATCTTTAATTTTAATAAACTAAGCCTATCTTATTGGGATCCTAGTGGGCCTTTAAATCTCATTTGATTCCTTACATTGTTAGATAGACAAAAAATTTGGTTGTTTTTACACCTAACATTGAAAATATTAAAATAAGGATTATTACCTCCCCGACCATACTGTGCTCCTATAAAATTAAGCTACTCTATGACATTGTTTGCCACTAGGAAGTAATTAACTGATATGTGACTTTTTCTCTACATATCTCACATCCATATTGAATTTCCTTAAATGGTGATGAAAGATATGGCTTTTAAGTTGTTGAATTGTTTGGCTAGATTCTCTACTTCAACCTATAATGTTGTCACTGAATCCACAGCAAGCACTTTAATGGGGTGAAAGATGTGACTTTTAAGCTATTCAATTGTTTGGCTAAGTTTAGTACTTCAGCCTGTAATGTTGTTGTTGAATCCATAATAAGCACTCCACTGGGATGAAAGATGTGGCTTTCAAGCTACTTAATTATTTAGCCAAGTTCACTACTTCAGCCTACAATGCTGTTACTAAACCATAACAAGCAATCCCTTTTGACCTCTAAAGGTTAGCTACTATTTACTTCTTTTCGATGCCCATACACAACTATTGTTGGCCATCTCTTCTAATATATCATATGCTACTTTAATCATTTTCCTCATTAAAGAGACACTGGCTATTGCATCAATGGTGCTCATATGGGTGGATTAACTCCATTGTAAAATGTTTGCAAAAGGAACTGGCTTTCAAGCTGTTTAATTATTTAGCCAGGTTCGCTACTTCAGCCTACAATGCTGTTACTAAACCATAACAAGCAATCCCTTTTGACCTCTAAAGGTTAGCTACTATTTACTTCTTTTCGATGCCCATACACAACTATTGTTGGCCATCTCTTCTAATATATCATATGCTACTTTAATCATTTTCCTCATTAAAGAGACACTGGCTATTGCATCAATGGTGCTCATATGGGTGGATTAACTCCATTGTAAAATGTTTGCAAAAGGAACTGGCTTTCAAGTTGTTTAATTATTTAGCTAGGTTCGCTACTTCAGCCTACAATGCTGTTACTAAACCATAACAAGCAATCCCTTTTGACCTCTAATGGTTAGCTACTATTTACTTCTTTTCGATGCCCATACACAACTATTGTTGGCCATCTCTTCTAATATATCATACACTATTTCAATCATTTTCCTCATTAAAGAAACACTGGCTATTGCATCTATGATGCTCATATGGGTGGATTAACTCCATTATGGAATATTCGCAAAAGGAACTCCATTGATAAGCTGTGATGTGCACAACTCCTCTACAATTCTTAGGATCACTCCTATGCTTCTTATAAAGGTTCCCAGTCACTGTGTTGAAAATTTGTGATTTTCTTTACGAGTCTAGTGGTCTTTGTTAAGGGGAAGTACTTAGCCAAAAAGGCTTGCACTAGCTGCTGTCATGTTATGACATTCTCTGAGTTAACTGAGTTCAACCATACCTTGGCTTGATCTTTGAGTTTGCAAGGAAAGAGCCTCCTTAGATGCATCTTTTGATAACCCATTATATATGAATGTGTCATAAATATCTAGGAACTTGGCAAAATGAGCATTAGGATCCTCATTGTTTAGTCCGTAAAATTAAACATTAGTTTATAGTATATTCAGCAACGCTAGCTTGATTTTGAACGTATTGTTCTGCACTATTGGTCTTGTTATCCCTTATTAATTAGTATTAAACCCTAGCCTTAAGAAGTCTATAAGGGTTCTTTGTTATTGACCATGATTTTATTCGTCTTGCTTTTCAAATAGCCCTCTTTACTTTGTGATGTCAGAAACTTGTGTATCCATTACCATTCTCATTCTCCTTATTATTCTTGTGTCCATAAACTGGCAATCACATAAGAAAAAGTATCAAAATCCTTGAATCAAAGGAATTAAAATTGGATAAGTTGCTAAAATTGTAATTCCTTAGCAAAGATGCTAAAAACTTGTTTGTTTGTTTTATACGATACTATAAGAATATGAGTAGTATATTGTAATACAACTAATATTTATCCCACAGGATTGAATACAGTCACCTAGAAATTTGAATTACACTTTGCCTAAGGTTAAAAAAAGATTGAGTTAACTAAAATTAAAATAAATAAAAAAATTTGATGTTTGAACAAGTAAAAGATAACAATAAAATTGAAGTTACTAAATGGTGAAAACTTAGGGATTATTCTATCCTTATTTTGTCTTTCCTTTACCTTATGAATTCAACTATTCTTGATCCTATATATCCAAAGGTTTTAATTACCCTCTCTTGAGATCTAATCAACTAATCCTAGTTGAAATAGATAAAAGTTGAGTTCTAATCTTTTGATTTCTCAAAACTGCTCCTAATAACTCTATTAGATTTGAAGCAATCCTAAGGATAATCAAATCATAATTAAGTTCTCTCTTTAATTTCTTATTAACATGATATTTATAAGTCTATTAAGCTACCAAATCTTATTGTGCAACTTAAACATAAATTTGTCAATTCAATCTCTTGATTCAAATTAAGTATGAGCTCAACAAATATCACAAAGCAGTAATATATTGAATCCAAAAAGGTAAAAGTTATACTAAAATTCAAGAATAACACCCTAATATAAATTTAACAATCCAAAATCATTCTCAAAACACAAATATTCAGATTATGCATAAAAGTAAATGAAATAGAAAAATACAAAAGAATGAAATCAACTTAAAGCATTAATCTAAAAAATATGGAATGCTGGAGTTGTTCTTGATGTTTCCACTTTTGACCTTCTTATTTATGATATGCAACCCTTCTTTTGGTGGTTCCTTCCACTTTTGTTTTCTTTGATGACTATTAAGTCAACCTCCCTATTGTAGCCATCATAATATCCTTTTATAGTAACAACTAGGATTTTTTTAGAACATATAGGTGACCATGTATCTCCAAAACCTCTTAATCATGACTTTAAGTAGTCACAGAAACTTGCACAGGAATATACACGGTCGTGTATATACACGAGCGTGTGTCTTTAAACAAGTATAAATAACATCTTTTAAGCTCCATACGTCTACATTAAGTTACATGGTCACTATACACAGCCGTGTAAGTCTAAGGTTGGTTCAATTATTTGATTTTATGCCACAATTTTACTTTAATTCTTCTACTTTTGGTCTATAAAGACAATTATCACCTAAAAATACACTCGAAGCAGAATAACTACCAAAATTACTATAAAATTTTCAAATAATAAGTAAAATACATTAAATATAGGTATATAAATATAGTCAATGAATCACTTATCACATATAGTGAATGTACTAAGTGTTTGTGCACGAACCATATCACTAGGAATCTAAACTTATATTCCTTGTCTTTGGTGGGATGATAAATGTGTGTGGTTGCCATCACCCACTAGTAACGCAATGAGTCTATAGTTGAAAAGTTTTAATCAAGGTAGATCCTACTTGGTGTCAATGATATGTGCTTAAATGTTGATTCATTTAATCTCCTACAGTTATTAATTAATGCCTTAAAAATGCTTAGGATACTCACTTTATCTCATATTTGATTTTAGGTACATTTCAAAAGTGAAGGAGCTAAAGTGACCCAAAATCATATTCATTGAGCCATCTTTTAAATCTTTATACTCTATTGACTCATCGAGCAAGGAGAAGAAGAGGATTAAAATAAGAAGAGACAAGATAGAGTGTGAAAGTAAAGAACAAAGAAAGGAAGTAGCTCACGACCAACTGGTGAAGACCATGCAACCAACTGCATATCATGGTTGTACACGGCTGCATGGCCATGAACGGCCGTGTATGGCCCCTCGCGGGTGTGAGTGATGTCTTACACACTTAAGACACCCCTACATAGGTGTGAGGCCACTCTCACGCCCATGTAAGGGTGTCTTAGGGGTGTAAGATACATGGCTGTCCATGGCCATGCACGACTGTGAGAGGTCATGCACAGTTATGACAGGCCATGCCACCTGTCCTTAGATTTTACTATAAAAAGGAATAAGTTGTGTGACGGACAAATGGGGAGAGGAGATAGACGTGATTCTTCACCATTTCTCTTCAATTTTGAACAAGGATGGAGATGATAGAGGCTACTCTTTAGAGCTTGATGGAGGAGATGGAAGGCTAACTTCCTAATACTAGTTTGAAGGTGAAATTGACATTTAGGATGCACGATTAAGCTTATGTTATCTTTGTTTAATGTTGGATCTCTCTCTTAGAATTGTTTAGGTTATCCTTTGTTTAATTGATTTGGGTATTCATGTATGGATAATCATGCTCTCATTATCATTAGATTGTTTATATTATGAACCCATTGCTAGAATCGTTAATACATTCTGTAATCATTGTATTTGGATTCATTGCCAGACTACTCAATATAATTCGTAATTGTTATATTGAGATTCATCTGTAGCAACTAATGGTTTTGAGTTATTAGGGATAACTTAAACTAGGTTAAATGATTCAGTCTTATGTGGTTGTTGCTCAGGTTAGTCCGTTTTCCATATCGTAATGGGCCTGTCTAATTAAATTTAGAGAGTGTATTCTAGGTTATTATGTAGTTAAGTTTAATTAACGATCGTATTTTAATTAAACATCCCGAAGAAAAAACTGGGATTAATAGAGCTTATTGTTAGTCTACGATCAATAGTTCTAGGGAGTGTGAAAGCAATATAACAATGAAAGATGATTAATCGTGTGTAGGCCAAGATTGATATGAGAATTAGGTTTCACACATGTTCATCACTTTTATCGTCTTTGAATGTTTTCTATAGTTTTTTCTTGTTAGTTTAAGTTTACTTTATTTTTTCAATTCCATTAAACCTAAAACCCCCATTTTTTTCATTGCATCAATTAATTTCATAACAAAAATTAATCAAACATTCCATGTGGATATGATCTCTACTTATCATAATTACAAATTTTAGTGTATAGAGTTAGGTAAAGTTTACAGTGCACTCGACACTCGTCAAATTTTGACATCATTTTTAGGGAGTGTGGTGATTTAATTTTCTTTTTTTATTTTAGTTGGTGTTTTATGTATATATTTGTTTATAATTGTTTCTTTTTGTTATCTATCAAATTTTAAACATTTGTTAGTGTTGGTATATGGTAATGATAAGATCTCCTTGTGGAGAACTTAAGCAACTTGATTCGGAGATCGAAAGGACATTGCGGAGGTTACAAAGGGAAGTAAGAACAATTCCAGGAGTAGAACAAGTATTTGAATTTGAAGAAAAAATGGCAAATCTAAGAACACTACAAGAGTTTATTGCACCAAACTTAACCTAAAAGCCTTTATGCATTACATTTTCTAATTTTGTTGAGCATGTTACCTTTGAATTTAAGTCTGGATTAATACACTTACTGCCTAATTTTCATGGCCTTACATATGAGCATGCACATAAGCATCTTAAGGAGCTTGATGTGGTTTGTATAAGCATGAAGCTTCTAGGGCTGACAGATGAGTAGATCATATAATAAGGGCTTTTCCATTCTTACTTAAAGATGTAGCAAAGGACTAGTTATTTGATTTACCTATTGGGAGTGCAAACATGTGGCTCTAGATGAAGTGACTATTTTTGGAAAAGTATTTTCTAGCATCGATGATAACAAGTATTTGAAAGGAAATATTTGGCATAAATAAACATAATGAAGAGTCCCTTTATGAGTATTAGGAGCACTTTAAGAAATTATGTGCTTATTGTTCGAACCACAAAATTCCCAAATAACTCCTTATCCAGTATTTCTATAAGGGATTCTTATCGATGGAGAGGAGTTTAGATGATGTGGCAAGAGGTGGGGCATTGTGTGAAAACACTCTTATGGAGGCTTGTATTTTGATTGAGCGAATGGCTATTAACACTCCACAATTTAGCACTGGAAACGATGTTCATTGTGTAAACGAGTTAAGAACTTCATCCATTGAACATCATTCAGATAAGCTAACATCTTTTGTTAGAAAACTTATAGTTGGATAGGCATAGGTAAAGACATGTGGAAAATGTACAAACACAAGCCATCTTATAGATGAGTGTCCAACATTACAAGAGGGATGTATGGAATATATATATGTTGCAGAAGGGAATTTTCCTAACTAGTACAACCCGCACTCCTAGACGTATAACACACTTTGGATGGATCATCCCAACCTAAATTGCGGAGGGAATATGTAACACCCTCATACCCCCTAGGAGGATATGCAGATGCACACATAAAAGCACCCAAACATATCATATCAGCAATTCCAAGCATTCTCTAAAACTTAAGCATCATACATTACATTACATTTCATTATGTTTCAAACATAATATACATAATGTAATGACAAATCAAAAAACATATTACATGCCTTGAAATCCAAATTTCCTCTTGTTTATAAATATTACAAACTATATATGCAAAACACAAACTGTCTCATGATACTGAGTACAAGTCAATAACAACAATAAATTGAACATTATTCATAATAAAACACAGTCTTCATTAGCCATTGCGGTTATCTTTGTCCCAGTCTTTATACCCTTCTATTTGAACCTACATAGGGCAAATCCATTATGCTAAGTATAGAGCTTAGTGGGGAATAACTAAACATGATACATAATGGCAACTGCCTCTAACAGTCTTATGATATTAACATATACAAATCAGATCACATTTCGAGCAATATACATCTCATATAAGAATAAATCATATCAGAGTAGAATATATCTGCTTTAGGGTAAAACTCATAAGTATCATAATAGAATAACATAATATCAAAAACAAAATTTTAAAGTATTAGAATAGAACTTGTCTGTATCAAAATAGAATTTTTTTATATCAGAATAGAGCTTGATTATATCAAAGCTGAGCAAATAATAAAATACAAAACAAGTTAGCCTGCTAATCCTTTTTACAGAAGTGGGTAACGGGACCAGAATAAAAGATACCATGATTGTATCTAAAATAGAAAAGACTTAAGTCTTTGAAATAGAAGACATTAAAGTATCTAGAATCAGAAGACATCGAAGTGTCTGATCACAGAAGACACCTTAGTGTCTAATTACAGAAACAACTGCGAACTCTTCTAGGCATACCTATTTACCCACGACTAGGACTTAGCAGTTTAAAACAAACCATTTCACATTTTAGAATTTTATGCAAAAGATGAAGTACAACATATGTCTTTATTTTATTTTGCTCCAAACTAACTTATTAATTGACATTTGATCAAATATAACATACCTTATAAATACAAATATATGCAATTATGCATCAATAAAAGTGTTGAGTCATCACACATTATGTATATGCACATAATTAGAAAGCACTTCCAACACAACCCCAACTATCAAACTCCTCAAACAACTAATGGTTCGAAATAAAGTTAATTCAATTTGGTTCATTATTCTAAGAGTTATACCCAAAATACTACAGACTGTTCTCAACCGTGGACAATAACTAGAACTCAAATTCAAGCTAAATTCCAAAACCCTTACTGACAGAACTCAAATTATATTCCTTCATGAAATTTATAGATAAATGTATCTAGTTTAATGTGAATTTAAAATCATCCCATTTAGATGTCTACAGGTCAAGATATGGCTAAGATACATATGCCTATTCAATGGAACCACTCCTTTTAATGAGTATCCAACATATATCAAGTTTCTAACCACAATTTTTCATTAATTCAGTACATATTTTATCCACTTCAAACATTAAAAAATACATGTTCTATCATGATACTAAGTTTAGGACCCCCTTACCTCTTTAAACTAAAAAAAAACAACTCTAAAGATCAAGCCAAACCGATCCTTCTAAGCAATCAGCATATATCTAGGTTTAATATGCAAATTTCAGCATTAACATAACAACAGTACAGAAAATTAGTAGAACCTTTTTCTAGATTCAAGAACTTACCAAAATTCAAGTTATGAAAATCCAAAGTCCAGCAAAAATTCTAGAAGTTAGAGAGAAAATGAGAGTTTCGGTGGAGAGAAGGAAGCAAGGTGAATAATGGACAAAGCTGGATTTTCTTCAATAGAAACTTGCTTCATCACCAACAAGGTGTCACTAGCTTAACAAGCCACTTAACACCAAGGCATGAAGCCCATTTGCCCACCATTTAAGCTTCCATTTTTAAAACTTCGATTAGGTCACATGTCCTCTTATTATGCTGCCAAATATCAATGCATAAACTATGCCAAATGTCACTAATTCATAGGCATAGTCATTCTAATTTTCATGTACCAACTTAACTTGCCACTTGATAATTTTCCAAGTCCAAATTGTACTTTTAAATATCTGAATTCTCTATTGGTTTCAATCCATTCCAAACCACTAAATATGATCAACTTGACCAAAAAATTCAAGTCATATGTCTTTCATATCCTAATCATACCATAATTCTAACTCTTATCATACATGTACTTCCATAAACATGTCTTATTTCAACTAAGGTGTACTTTGGGGCCTTATAATTCTCTTCTATTTAAAATAATTTTATCCTCGAAATTCATAATTGATTAAAATAGTTGAGGATACCGAGCTCTTATGGTCTCTTTTAGTTCCCTTGTTACTTCTTCAAGTCCATGATGTTGCTAGAGTACTTTCACCAAAGGTATTTGCTTGTTCCTAAGTTGTCTGACTTCTCTGGCAAATATAGATACAGGCCTTTCTTCATAAGACAAATCTAGTTGTACTTGACTTTCTTGTATAGGAATTTTATGTGTATTATCAAATCGATATCTTCTCAACATGGAAACATAAAATACATCATTTAACTTGGCCAATTCTTCAGGAAGAGCTAATTGATAAGCTACTGGTCCGATTCTCTTAAGAATCTCATATGGACCAATATATCGTAGATTGAGCTTACCTTTCTTACCAAACCAAAGTATATTCTTCCACTGTGACACTTTCAAGAACACCTTATCACCGACTTGATATTCAATATCCTTCCTTTTCAGATCAGCATAGGACTTCTGCCTATCACTAGTAGCTTTCAACCTATCTCAAATAACTTGAACTTTTTCTTCAGTATCTTTCACAATGTCAAGCCCGATCATATTGTTTTCACTCAATTCAGTCCAACACACTGGAGTTCTACACCTTTTACCATACGGCCCTTCATAAGGCACCATGTTAATACTAGTCTAATAACTGTTGTTGTAAGCAAGCTCCATCAGAGCCAGATAATTATCCCAACTTCCTAGAAACTCTAACAGATAGCCTCGAAGCATATCTTCTAATATATAGATTGTAACATCCCATTATCCCATGATTAGGGTTAGAACCATAGGAAATTACATATGAGAGATTATTGAGAATTTAGAAGTGCATTTCATGCATTATATGGCATACACATGCACGTGGATAATGTTGTCGCTCATTAAAATAACTGTACATGCATTCATTGACATTTTTAGGTATAAGTGATTTTTTATGTGATTAAAGTGTGAATTATGGATTAATTGTCTGAAAAATTAAATTGGTGTGTATTAGAATTAATTTCACATTTTTGGAAACATTTCAGATATTTAGGAGATTTATCAAAAATTTGGAGTATTTTAGACTAAGAAAAATATAGAAAGAAGAGACAAATAGAAGTGTGACAAATGGACTAGTGAATGTGTGACAATTGGACAAATTACTATATGACAAGTGGAGCAATAGCTAAGTGACATTTGGTAGCTTCAAAAGGATCACATGTGTAGGTCATGCATTGGAGACATGTGTCAAGACCTAAAAGGGACACCTAAGTCACATTTTTTGGTAAGGAGATTTCTGCAATTATTTTGGCTTGTTCATCACCGAAACACCAAAACTTTCTCCTTGCTCTCCATCACTGAAACACCTAGCCAGATATTTTTGTGTTATTAACTTACCCATGTTATTTCTTGCAAAGGCTTTAACCCATATTTTGTTATTTTTTTCTCTACTCTTATCTTTGTTTCATCCATCGAAGCCTCTCATTTGCTTCCCCCCATTTCTGGAATTTTACTGAAGAGAGTGAAGCTTAAGACAAGTAAGTTATGCAATGAGTTTTATGTAGTTTAAATGGCTTTTGATGATGATTTAATGTTTGAAAATGGATGCATGCGTAAATGGTGTAGCAAGATGAATGGATGCATGTATGAGTGATGCAGGAAGAAGCAAATTTTGAGATATAAGTAAAGTGATGAAGGAGTTAAATCAGTAGAAAATGTGCAGAAAATGTATAAAGGATTATGATAATTGGAGTTAAATGAAGATTAGTGAAGTGTAGAGAATGTGATATTTACAAGTATAAATTAGGTTCTACTTTTGTGTTGTAAATTATTCATGAACTTATGAATTATGTATAGAGGTTACTGAACTAAAAATTGAGGTATAATTGAATCCTCAACATGAAAGGATAGAGAAATGATAGAGAAGAAATAGAACATTGACAATGAATTGTGCTGGAGTATGTTATATGCAGTGTTTTATTGATCATACATCTGTATTTTGGCCATAACTTGATCTGTGAATATCCAAATTGGATGAACTTTGATCTAGACTAAATTAAGAGTCTTGAAATTAGGCTTGAAGATGAGAGTTGTGTTTTGTCGAGGTATTAGAAAGAGAATAGGGTATTTTGATTATAACTTACACTATACTGAACCAAAATGTATGAATTTGATTTCATTAGAAACGTAAGAGATATAGAAACATTTGATTAGAAGAAAGTGTTGCCTAAAACCTTCTGTTTCTAGGTCAAAAGTGGAATGAAATAAGGAAGAAAAACACAGAAGTCATAATTGTGCAGCTAAAGAATGATGGAAGTAGCGATCGTGCATCTACACGATTGCGACTCTGTAGAAAATAAGAAAAGTCGCGATCGTTCATAGGCACGATCGTGACCTGACAGGCTTTATCAAAGGGTGAATTTTTGGATGTTTTTTTAACCCAATTTAAGTAAGGATGCTACCATATGAGGCATGTAGATTTAAATAAGCTCTTAAATGAATTTAATTGATGTTGAATGAAGGGATTAAAGTGAGTAAAGTGTATTAGAGATTAAAGAATGTTTGGAAGGTGTTGTAATTGCTTATAAAGTGTATTAAGGAAACATACCCAAAAAGTTATCATTGAACATGAATAATACATGATACATTCATGAATGTGCTTATGATTGACTATTTATCTGAAAGTGTCAATTTTGTATATGATTGCATTTTATAGAAGAACACATTAAGTGGCTGCTTCTAGACATTGCCAAGACTTCAAAGCAATAAGCTGAAAGGAGCAATAGTGAGTAACCTAAGATGGTCTCACCCTGATTGTTTGTTAAATTGTGTACTAAATTAATATGATGTTTATGTACTGAATTCTGGACATTCAATGCCTGAGGCATTTGATGCATGAACAGAACATTGGAAGTGCTACTTGAATGTGAATGTGATTGAGTAAATGATATATGATTGACTAGATGATTCTCGACTATTATGTTGAATGCCGAACTAAAAATCCGATGACAAATATGAATGAGAAAGAATGTGAATGTGAAAAAATGAATATGCATGGTGCATTTCATTACTTGAATGCATGAAATATAAAGGCAGTTGTGACCAAAGTCACCATTGAAAAAGAGCTTAAAGCTTAGACATCTATGGTAAGAGCCTGCGACTCAATGTGTATAAAGAGCCCTATATCCTCAACAGATAAGGGATAGTATGATAGAGCCCGGTATCCATAACAGATACAGGACAATGAAAAAGGCACTCAGTCATAACAACGTAATTAAATGAAGTTAAGTCTTATAAGCATTGCATATACATATGATATGAATTAATTGAATGATTGCAATGTTTTGACAACTTTTATTGTATGATATGTGTGGTTGATTATCGATGATTGTAATCTGCATAATTGCAGCAGAAATGATGAAATTTGAGATGTTATGAATTATATGATGACATAAATTGTGTGCTACATGAGAAGAGTGAACCATCGAGGATGGTTACTCAACTGAGTTCGTAAAACTCAACCAAATTACAACGTTGATATTTTTAGGTTCGAGAGAGTGACGATTTAACTTCTAAGACTGCTTAGAAGAGATTTTATACAACCATTGGACAGAGGACATGGCTCAAAGATCGATTAGCTGGGACTGAAGGAATAGTTTAATTTTTGTTTAATTCCTCACGTATGTAGCATACTTTGTAGACAGAGCTGTGACTCTAATAGGTAGATATTTTACAAGCATGGATGATTATTGTAATGCTATATTGTAAATATGGTTTATGAAATGATATGAGGAAATTTTTAGGTTTTAAACATTGTGTTATTTATGAAGTAGTTTTAATACCATGCTATATAGTGAAAGTGTATTAGTTAGCACACCATTTATGTCGGGTAAGTGTACATGCATCTGAAAGGCATATGGACATGTGTCTGATGGGGATGTGGTGCTATAGTTGGTGGTATCAGAGCATGGTTGGCATCTATAGGGATATGTAGGAATGTTAGGCATGAAATATTTGGAGAATTTTGAATGGTAATTAAAGTTATTATTTATTATGGATCATCCGCCATAGGTGATGAAGTGGAGCAATTAGCTGAGCTAAGATCAGAAAGAGCCAGTAGAGAGTCATCTATGTCTCGACCTAGGGGAATGTCTCTAATAATTTTTGAGAGAAAGGAAAGGAGGTATAATAAACTACGAAAGTAGGGGGCTATGGACTTCTACGGAAGTACAGACCCTGCAGAGGCCAAAGGATGACTAGAGAGAACAGAGAGAGTCTTTGACCAAATAGAGTGTGAGTCGAACGAGAGGTTCGACTATATTGTGTCTTTACTGTAAGGCCTAGCTTATCAATGGTGGAAAACTGTTCCAGGCAGTACCATCAGGCCTTGTAGTCTAAGATGGGAAGACTTCCTGAGGGTCTTCAAGGAAAATTACATACCTAAGATCTACATGGACAGAAAGATGAAGGAATTTCTAGATCTAAAATAGGGCAGTTTGTCTGTAGTAAAGTATGAGGTTAAGTTCAATGAGCTGATGAGATATGTTATTGTCTTAATTTCTATTGAGGAAGATAAGTGTAGAAGATTTGAAAACGGACTGAACATGGAGATTCAGACGAGGTTAGCTCTTTCTAACCTGGGTAGTTTTACAGAACTACGAGCTGCCTCGATCCGCATTAAACAGTTATTGAAGGATAATAAGGGAGAACATGGAGAGTCTAGACAGAAGAGGCCTAGTAAATCTCAGGGTGGTTCTGGCAGAAGGTGCAACAATCATCAGAGTCGAGCTTTCAGACCACCGATTGGATCAAGATAGCCGGGGTTCAGATAGAGGGATAGTTTTATCCAATCTGGTAATAGCAGAGGTGTATTATCGAGTCAGTTACTAACTTGCGAGCATTATGGGAAGAAGCACAGTGGTGAATGTTAGAGGTTGACAGGAGCCTACCTTCGATGTGGCTCATTTGATCATCAGATTAGGGATTGTTCTGTTGTGTTTGGAGCACAGTCTAGTAGGACAGGAAATGAGGCAACAGAAACTACAATTCAGCAGAGCCAAGCTAGTGGGTCTGGACAGAGAGACCGTGGCAGAGGCAGAATGAGTTCTGGGAGTGCTACCGGTAGGACTAAGGTACGAAGCAATCAACCATAGTCTCAGGCTCGAATCTGTGCCATGACGAGACAAGAGGCTCAAGAGTCTCCGGATGTTGTTGCAGGTGTGTTATTCATATTTACATTTGAGGCTTATGCATTCCTAGATCTTGGATCTATGCATTCTTTTATTGCACCACATATGGCATCTAGGTTACATTTTGATAGAGCGTTATTAAGATATGGATCAGAGATGAGTACATCGATAGGTTGTACCACTGTGATAAAGGAAGTCTGCAAGAGGTGTTTGATCTGAATTGTTCAAGTAGAGTTAAAGGTAGACTTGATTGTGTTACCACTAAAGGAAATAGTTGTTATCCTATGAATGGATTGGCTCACTACTCATAGGGCCATCATGAATTGTTATACTAAGGAGGTATTATTTGAATCTCCTACTCAGCTGAGGGTAGTGTTTAGAGGTATTAGCCAAGCAGTGCCAGCCAGGCTGATTTCATTTGTGAGTGCCTTGAGGTTAATACAAGAATGATGTGAGGCTTATTTGGCCCACTTCGTTGATAACTAAACTGAGAAAGATATGCAGGACATTTCTGTGGTTAGGGAATTCCTAGATGTGTTTCCCACAGAGTTACCTAGCTTACCTCTAGATCGGGAAACAAAGTTTACAATGGATCTAGTTCCAGGTGCTACTCCTATATCTATTCCCCCATATAGGATGGCACCTGTGAAACTGAAGGAGTTGAAGACTTAATTACTGGAGTTGCTGGATAAGGGATTTATTAGACCCAGCATTTCACCTTAGGGAACTCCAGTCTTATTTGTAAAAAAGAAGGATGAAATGTTAAGACTATGCATTGATTATAGGGAACTGAATAGGATCACAGTGAAGAACAAGTAACTATTGCCTATAATCGATGATTTATTTGATCAGTTGCAGAAAGCTCAGGTGTTCACTAAATTAGATATGAGATCTAGGTAGTACCAACTAAAAATAGCAGAGGCTGATGTACGAAAGAGTGCTTTCACGAGCAGATATAGACCTGTTGAGTTTTTAGTAATTTCGTTTGGGTTGACTAATGCACTAGTTGCATTTATGGCATTAATGAATAAGGTATTTCATCCCTATTTGGATCGCTTTATGATAGTGTTTATTGATGACATTTTGCTGTATTCAAAGAGCAAAGAAGAGCATACTGCGCACTTGAGAGTGATATTACAGATCATGAGGGAGAAACAACTATATGCTAAATTTAGTAAATGCGAGTTTGGCTAGATCAAGTAGTGTTTTGGGTCATATAGTAAGTGGGCAAGTATTCAAGTGGATTAAAAAAAGATAGAGGCAGTAATGAAATGGGAGGCTCCGAAGAATGTGTCTGAAATTTGGAGTTTCTTAGGATTGATCGGATATTATCGAAGGTTTGTCGAGGGGTTTTCTTTGATCTTAGCCCCTCCGACTAAACTTCTAAGGAAGAATGTGGTGTTCAGATGGAATGACGAGTCTTAGAGAAGTTTTGAGGAACTAAAACATTGGTTGACTACAGCACTGGTGTTGACTATTCCATCAGGAACTGGTGGTTATGTAGTAATACAGCGATGCTTCACATCAAGGATGTGGATGTGTGTTAAAGCAGTACGGCAAGGTGATAGCCTATACATCGAGACAATTAAGGTCTCACAAGATAAACTATCCCATACATGATTTAGAGCTTGCAGCCATAGTCTTTACTCTAATGATATGGAGACATTACTTGTATAGAGAGACATTCCAGATATACACTGATCATAAGAGCTTAAGGTATCTGCTGAGTCAGAAGGAATTGAATATGAGACAGAGAAGATGGATCGAGCAGTTAAAAGATTATGACTGTACGATTGAGTATCATCTAGGGAAAGCTAATATTGTGGTAGATGCATTGAGTAGGAAGTCAAATAACAGTATAGCTCAGATGTAGTTATCGAGGTTACCGAGCTTAATTCAGTTGAGAACTTTAAATGTGGAGTTAAATTTAGAGTAAAATAAAGCATTGATAGCTATACTAAAGTTGAGACCAATGTTGTATAAGAGAATTAGAAGAGCTCAGAGTAAAGATCCTGAAATGGTGAAACTGATTGAGAAAATTAAGATGAATCCAGATTTTGAATTTGAATTGAGAGATGAAACATTGTGGTTAAAACAGAGGTTATGTGTGCCTAATGTCGATGAACTGAGAAAGGAAATCTTGGTTGAGGTGCATGTAGCAGCTTATGCTATGCATCCTGATACTACTAAGATGTATAATATGCTTAAGCAACATTTCTTATGGCCAGGGATGAAGAAGCAAGTAGCTGACTATATAGCTAGGTGTTTAACTTGCCAGCAGATTAAGGCTGAGCATCAAGCTCCAGTTGGGAAGTTACAATCATTACCTATTCTAGGGTGGAAATGGGAACGAATCACAATAGATTTCATTATGGGATTGCCTAATACTCCAAGGTAAAATGATACTATCTGGGTTGTAGTGGACCGATTGACTAAGTCCGTCCATTTCTTACCAGTGAGAGAGAATAACTCACTAGACCAATTGGCATAGAGGTATGAGAATAAGGTAGTGAGACTATATGGGGTTTCCGTGTCTATAGTATCAGATAGGGATCCCAAATTTACTTCGAGGTTTTGGAAGAGTCTATAGTCAGCTATGGGTATGAAGTTAAATTTTAATACCGCATTTCTCCCTCAAATAGATGGGCAGAGTGAGAGGACAATCAAGACTGTTGAGGATATGCTTAGAGCATATGTATTGGAGTTTCAAGGAGCTTGGGATTAGTATATAGCTTTGAATGAATTTACTTACAACAACCCCACTACCACAACAATATTAGAATGGCACCTTATAAGGCAATTGTATGGTAGAAAATTTCGATCGCCTCTATATTAGGATAAGGAAGGTTTGAGAATGATATAAGGCCTTGAATTGACACAAGATACTGTGGATAAGGTGAAACTGATCCAAAGCCGACTAAAAGCAACACAAGATAAACAAAAGAGTTATGTAGATCAGCATAGAAAGGACATGGAATATAGTGTGAGATACAAAGTATTTATGAGAGTCTCACTTTGGCAAGGAGTGTTGAGATTTGGAAAGAAGGGCAAATTAAGCCCGAGGTATATTGGTCCTTATGAGATTATAGAGAGGGTAAGATCATTGGCGTACAGATTAGCCTTATCGAGTGAAATATCTCAGATACACATTGTATTTCATGTGAGCATGCTTAGGAGGTATAGATCTAACCCAATGCATGTATTACCATCTCAAGCGATTGAAGTTACTAGTAATCTAAGTTATGTTGAGGAGCTGATCAAGATAGTGGGATATTAGACAAAACAGTTGAAGAACCGGGTAATTCCATTGGTGAAAGTCCTACGAAAAAATCACTCGAATAAGGAAGCAACTTGGGAAATAGAGGAACATATGAGAATGCAATATCGTTACCAGTTTCATCAACCAAGTAAGAATTTCGAGGATGAAATTTCTTAAGGAGGGGAGAATTGTAACATCCCATTATCCCATGATTAGGGTTAG
>JANQAP020326737.1:0-17521 GCA_026874005.2 Erythroxylum coriaceum | reverse complement strand
TGCTAGTTACCGATGGCTATAAATATATTAGCCACTGAGCCGTGTAGCTCAACCCATTATTTTCCCTCCTCAGGTGCAGAATAAGACGACAATTGATCCTTGCAAGGCATCGAAAACTTCGTGATAGTTAGAGACTTTTGTACTAAGTTAGCGACTATTTTGGATAGCTTTACAGGCATATCAACGTTAAGCATCACTTGTATTTTGTATTAAGCTTTGATATGTATGATGTTTTGTAAGTAAATTTTGTTCGCACTTTTTGGATTAGTAATGAAATGAAGAATTGAAGTTTCTTGTGTATGATTATGTTTGGCTTGTGATTAAGTTTGAATGGTCAGATTTGACTGTATGTGTTTGTCTTGAATGTTTGAACTTTTGAGTTTGGATTTTGAATTCTAAGGGTTTCGCCGCGGTGAAGAATGACTTTCGCCGTGGCGAACTTTTCCGGAAGGGTCCATGGAGATAATTCCATGGGTTCGCCGCGGCGAACTCTCCTTTTCTGCCACGCTGAGATTTATTATGATTGCAATACTTTGCACCTTTCTTTCACACCACCCTCACGCTACGATCCCGAATGGTCACCATGAGTTTCGTCTTGAGACCCGGGCCAAATGTCTTTTGGTATCCGAATCGATAGTTGGGCTCCGAAAACGGGGTCCAACATATATGCTATCACATAAATCATATCATGTATTTTTCAACCATTAAGACAAAACATTCAATCATATATCATGCTCAGCAAATCACAATGAAATACACAAATAATATGGCTCGAGAGAATCCCATGAAATAGAATGGCAAAATCGAACTTTACACCATGAACAGAATGAGTCCATTTTTCAGAGCTCATATGCCACAATCGGGCAGCCAGGAGAAGACTTTAAGTCAACATACACGTGACGAACAGAATGGTATCTCTCTTACCCACACAAGAAAATTTTCCAATGCTTACATACTTCATATCATATTCATATTTCCATACTTCTTGACGTTTTTCTGTTTTTCATCAATATAAAGTGCAGTATCTTTCAAAGTAAACATAATATCAAATTCACAGAATATTTATCCTATATTCACAATGATTCAAGACAAGCATTTATACACACAAAATCAAATAATATAGCCCATCATCACAAAGCTATAAACATATTACCCACATATTTACTTGTAACTCCAAGCTCAACCTCATCTTTTCCCTTGTTCATGATTTCGACTTTTCTTGGTTCCCTAAATTCAGCTGAACCTTCTTCTTCCACTTCTTATCTCCTTTATATTTCTTTTCTTTCTTCTTCTTTTTTGATTCGGTTTATGCTTCTCTTCTTCTACTTCTTTCTACATTTTTCTTCTCTCTTCTTTCTTATTTTACATGACTCTCTCTCTTTTTCCCTAACCTCTCAAGCACGTCTCTCTCCTTTTTTTCTTATTATTACACGACTCTCTTCCTCTTTCTCTAGCTTCTTCTAGGTTCTTCTACGACTTCTCTCTTTCTTTCATTCTTACACGACTTTCTTCACCTTCTTTTCTTATAAATTTTATGACAACTTTTAGCTTAACAAACTTACCCTTCCATATTTAATCTAATGCTTTCTAATTCCTTAACTTAATTCTAACTTTTCCTTTTAATCCATGTAACTATATGTAATTAAAAAAAGATTCATAAATAAACTCCATAAATTTCTAATTCAAAATTTTTGATTTTTTTACTCATAACTAAATGCCAACGATTTCTCATTTAATAGTTCTAACTTCTAAGAAAAGTTTGAGGTCCAATAGGAATTATGCATATTAAGATTTAAACAAATCATTGTATCCTTTCTTTTAATATTATCTTGGTCATTTCAATGAATTACAAATTCAATCTTTACATGATCATTTGAACTTAAGGCATATTGCACATATTTTTTTGAAAATTTAAATAATAATTCATTGCCATAGAATATGCCAAAATATTCAAAGTCTTAAATATATATGATGTTAGACACCATTGTAATGCCATTTACAATTTCACATAAGGTAATCTCTCCAAATCCTTATAAATGGGTTAATACTTATGATCCAGATGTCCTTCATGCATAGTAGCCCTATGTTCACACCCTATTTTGCATCTCTTTCACATCCTTTTTTTCTTGATGAGCTTGTGTTTTCTCCTTTATTACCTGTCCACTCCATACAAGCTAACTATGTGCTTTGCTTGGCTTCAGGTTTCCTAGTTGTATGTCTTGTCTTCCTTCTGGGATGGCTTCATTGAAGAGTCTCCCTTATGGCTCTAAGAGCTAATGCATTGTAAGAAAAATAGGTTTCAGTGAAAAAAATTATTGATGGAGAATAAAGATTTTTCGTCAGGAAATAAATTTAGCAACAGAAATTGCCGACGAAAAGAGTCGTCGGAGAAACGACTATAGGTAAATTTTACCGATGGAAATAAGGAATCTGTTGGGAAATTTAGCAATGAATATTGTAGATCCATCAGTTAATTGGAGAAACGACCCATAGGTAAATTTTACCAATGAAAATAAGGAATCTGTCAGTAAAATTACCGACGGAATGTTATATATCCATTGGTAAATTTAGTGACAAAAATTTGTATTTTTGTTGGTAAAATTTGGTATAAATTTACCAACAGATTTACAATATTCCGTCGCTAAATTTGCTACAAATTTCTAATATTCCGTCGGTGAATTTACCGATGATAAATTGTATGTCTGTCTCTAAATTTACTAACAGACATATAATATTCTGTCGCTAAATTTACCAATGGAAAACATTATCCATCGTAAAATTTTTACCACGGAATATTGTAATTTCGTCTCGGGAAATATAGCTATGATAAATTTCAATCGCCATTTCTCACTTCCTACCTGAATTTTTTATTGATAATGTTTTGATTTTTTTGTACATTTAATTTCTATAAATAATATAACATTGATTGATAAATATAAAGTAAACATTATTTTGATTGGTAATATAATAAAAATATTATAATGTACACGAATAGGTATCTTGAAAATACCTGTAAATTAAGAATTCATATAAAAATTTAAAGTAGCAAACTATCAAATACATTTAGTTATCCAGAATCTATGTAGGTGGTGAAGGTAGATGCTCTAACTACTACGATGAGGTCCTGTCCTTCCCCTTTAACTCATCCACCTCATTACGGAATTGGGTTATGCACTTCATCAACCTCTTTCTTGTGTTCTCAAGCTGAACGACTCTCCTATTTGATGCAAACTGCCTACTAGATCTAGTTATAAAGGATATGGAGGATTGCGAATATCATATGTTTGCAAATGAACCTAAGCTAAATATCCTTCCACGTCAGTCCTTACTACCCACTGCATCAAGATATGCCTGACTCTCATAAACAGTTTCAGATTTTTGAGACTGTCGTTCAATGCTTTCCTGTATTTGGTCATATAATTATAATTGTTTGTGTTAATAAGTGATAATTTTTAAGAATTAATATTAACATATAGATCTTACATACATAAAGTTGTCTACATCGGGTGTTGACGAAGTTCACACCATCATGCTTCTTGGTGTGAGTGTGCAAAAAAATTGGCATGATGTAGGCTTCCTGTCTAGAGACTTTTCCTACATCAGAATAAATTGTTATAAGTGAACTACAACTTATAAAAATTTCAACAGAGTTTCCTTTATTTTTATGATATTTACCTCCTGTTAAACAAAAAAATTAACTCAACAACACATCTATTAATGGCACCAAACATTGATAACATTATTATTTTATATTATACACATATATTTTTATTCTAAATTTCATATATCAAATTACATTAAAATCAAATTTCATACATTAAAGTACAAATGCATGCTCCTGGTCGGTTAAAGATCCTATAATGTATATGGGTAGACTCTCTCTGTCCAATCCTCCACGTTTATTGGTAGAATTGCACTTTAAAATGGATAGTGCCTCAGGTGATGTCCAGTACTGCTGCCAATGACTCTAAATTTCTTTAGATATATATGGTGGTCATACATCATTCTTGTATATCGAACCAAGAAAGTCTCTATAACGTGTAGAGCTTGCCTCTCCTATACATTATAAATTACATCATCAAATTGAGAATCTCAAAAAAATTATTTCTGTAGAAAATAAAAACATACGATAAGTACTTATAAATGACAATATTGATCTAATTAATGTATAAAATTAGATAAAACAAAAAAGATTAAAGAATATATTTTTTGTACCTCAAACTCCTGATAATAAAAATCTTTTGTCGCTAGAGAGACATTCTTCCATGTAAAACCCTTAAGGTTATCCTCTCTTTAAATTTGGATGAGATATTTCTAGAGTACGTTCAAGACAGAAACAACCTAATATATAAGCATTTTGAGATCATTTTCAAGTTAAAACATATAACTTAAGTATAAACCTATGGTGTTATCTGTAACGTTTACCCCTAATATCTCTATTGATGTAGGGGTAGTGGATGGTGTAGCAGGGCTGCTGGATGGTGTAGCAACAGGTACAAAAGGTGACTGTACAGGGACTATAATTCAGGAAATGATGCCTCATCTGGACGTGTAATAGACGGATGTACAACAGCTGATTTTGAAGCATCTGCAAAATGTGATGTTTTACCTAGAAAACGTGGTAACCTGAACCTTGAATGCAACAAATCCTATTATCTCTTTTGTGGCATATTTTTAACCTAAAAGTCACATTTTATTGAATATTCCAATAATATAACAATATAAATTAAACTTTTGGTGCAATAATAGATTTATTCATATAATATTCTATTACAAACACAAATTAATCACTATCATCACTTAATTGTAAATCAAAATCAAAATCATCATCATCTTCTTTTTCTGAAGAATTAGAATATAACTCAGGCTCCTCTTCAGATTTCTTGCCCTCCTCATCCTCTCTAGATGAAATTGCAACATATTTATTATTTGGATCATTCAAAGGTTCATTCTCGTCATATGTTACATTTGCATTTATTCCATAAACATATTCCTGAAATGCTTCACTTTCAATTCTTTTATTTTCTCCTTTTTTATGTAATTCAAAAACACCTTGAGGTTTTACTTTGCAAACGGTCAACCAATCTAACTTATCTCGTCGTAAGCTGGGAAAAGAGACATAATATATCTGGATCGCTTACATTGCCAACACGAAAGGTTCAAATTGTCTAAATCTTCTTTGCTGGTTGATTTAAGCTAGATTGTATCGATTGTGCACTTTTGTTCCAACATGAGGAGTTGGATCAAACCAATCACACTTAAATATCACTCTCCATTTTATTAGAAATGCAGGGTACTCAATTTCAAGTATCTCAATAATTTTACCATAGTAATCTATCAATTTTTTCTATATCCAAACTCCACTATTTAGTGTTGCCATGCTATTTTCATAATATTCTGTATGAAATTTGTATCCATTAACAAAATAAACCGAATACGATTTAACAGTTCACAAAGGTCCTTCCATAAGATCACATATGAACTTGCTCTCTATTGGATATTTTGAGGCCTACACCAAAAAAAATCATATTGAATAGTATACTGTCATTTAAACACTTTGATATGATAATTCAACCATTTCAATTATTACAATTATGTGATTACTTACATATTTCTCAAACCATCGAGAAAAGTGTGTTCCAACTTCTTTATTGATATCATCCTATGTTGTTTCAGGCATTGGCTCGCATAACCATTCCTCGTATAATCTAAAAGCATTATTATGTAATTTGGTTGTGAACAACACTAAATTTGAAAACTCAAATAATCAATTTCAAAATCAACTTAAACTTACTTCATGAAAGGTTGAACCTCTTGACAATTCAATAAAATGTAACAATGGGCAGTCTTTATTTCTTCTTCTATTAACATTATTCTTGTTGAACGTCTATATGTTCATCCTGGATATGTGAAAATGGACAAGTTACCATCAATATCACCAGTTTCGCCCCCATTGTCATTACGGGAAACTTTTATATATCTTTTGTGCACATGTGGCTCAAAATAATGTGAACAAAATGTACTTGCTTCCTCTACTAAATAATTACATATCGAACCTTCAACTCTAACCTTGTTTTTTACATTTTTCTTCAAGTGATGCAAAAACCTACATTACAAATAGAGTTATTACAATTCTGTGATTAAAACATGCTATATTTTTTTAAAATATTAACTATAATTAGCTATTAAATTGATACATCCATTGATATTGAATTGGACCGATAAATTTAGCCTCATGTGCAACACCGAAGTCTTTGAGCCCTTTTTGTATTGGTTTATACTTAGAGATACTACTGTATATTGATATATACATGTTTGTATAGGAGTTCAAAAATGCATTTGAATCCTTTCGATATCTATGCCAGTGATATAAGATGTTATATGCCCTACATGAACTTAGAGTTCATCGATATGTGAAATCTTGAAGATTTCCGACATATAAGCTTTTGAGTGTGAAAAACTGAGTCCATTAGATGGATATGACCGTGGTGGTTGAATTAAATGTGTTCTAATGCCTTAAAGGTGATTAGACATGATTTATAGACTTATTGGATACTTAAAAAGCTTAATTGGAAAAGTTGATGTACATAAGGGCTTATTTGCAAATTGTTAAAAGTTAAGGGACTTAAATGTAATTTTTCAATTCTTGGAGGACCAATTTGTAATTTTATAAAGTTAAGGGGTTTATTTATAATTTTCAAAAGTCCGAGGACCAAAATAAAAATAAAATCTTTGGTTATTCTCAAATTTTGGACTTAATTGCAAATTTAGGAAAAGTTTGGAGGGTATAATGGTAATTTCACATAACTAAGGGCAATAAGGTAAATTCATCATATTTGGTCAAAGAAGGGTCAAATTCTAGACCCTTCTTCATGAGTGTGGCTGCACAACCCTTTTATTTGGCATTAAAACACTTAGTTTTAATTAAAGAAAGAAGAAGAAAGGAGAAAAGAGGAGGAGAATAGGAAGTTTCGGCCATCACTCAATTTTCACCAAGTTTTTGATTCATCAACTCAAACCAAAGTGTTCTAAGCTAATTTGGGGTCAAGGAACTCAAATCTATCATTAGATTTGAGAAATTCTCAAAAGATTTGAAAATATCACCAAAGGAAAGTTTAGGTAAATTTTGTCTCATTTCTCTCTACATTATGATTTTGAGTTTGGTGTTAAGATATGCTGCTCTCCATGCTTGAATATGCATAAATCATGGTTTAGGTGAATAAAATGTATCATAGAGAGGGTTCATTAAGTCAAAACCGAAAATGCCCCCTTTTGGTGAAAGTTTGTGAATTTTTGAATAACTTTTGAAATTGATGATTTAAATGAATTCTATGGCGTTAATTGTGCATGTATAATGTAAATTGATGATGAAGAATGAAGAATATGTATGTTGGTTAAGGTTGGGCCGAAATGATGAAAAAGAAGTGGATTAATGTAATGAGTTGTGTAATTGATAAATGTAGCTTAAATGAAGGGAGTTGGTTTGAATGGAGTCGTGGAATGTGTCATTGAGTGGAACTGTTACTATATAACGTGATAGGAGCATGAATTATTATGATAAAGTCTTGAAAATGTAACTTGAAAGTTATGCACATTAGGTGTTTGATAAAATGCCTAAGTGAACTTGGGTTAGGATTTAAGGATTTTGTTGGTGTGCATTAGAAAGAGGCTTTCATGTTTACTTAGTGTAAACTTGAATTGTTGCTTAGATTAATGAGTAATGGCCTAATGTGCATGGATAAAGATGTGCTTAAGTATGCTTTGAAATGAGTAAGTATTGGGTTAAAGGCATTAAATGCCTTAGGAAATGCAAAAGAAAAGATAATGTGAATGGTAAGGAAGTAACCATGTGAGAAGCTTAATGGTCGAATCCTATAGCTTAAAAGGAATGGTATTATGTTTTACACACTTATATGATGGTGGATAACTATAAAAAAATTTATGTTTAAGTAGTAATTTCATTGTATGTCTTTTTATATATAAAGGCTCAGGATCAATGAGCTCGTATCGAGGATTTTTGAAGGCAAGGTAGTGCACATATTCTTTTGAGGTGAGTTGGGGAAATCATATTTCTCATATGGGATTAGATTACCCTAAGACATGTATGATGACTTGTATGGGAATTTTGAACCTAGGTAATACTTAGTAGAATTGAATCTCAAATGGATACTAATACGTTTATGTATTTATGAAATGACATTGTTTTGAACAACTATACATTTGAAGCACAAAAATTGGCTTTTATTTCATGAGATAATGTTTTGGAAATTTTCATATGCATAACCGAGTCATATATACTACATGCATATACTCTTTTGGCTTAGAGCCTTGGCACAATTCCATTTTATCGGTTGGACTGATAAATAAAGGCATAGTGCCTTACTTGATTTTAATATTCAACGTTTGTATATGATTTTTTTATAATTGGTGAGGAAACGATTGGCCAAGCGTGTGCTAGGCACAACTGATTTAGCGACCTCTGTACCTTTAACGCTGGTACATAAAAATCGAGTTCCCATATCAACACCTTTCTACGGGACTTACGGGTGATTCCACACTTAGGGTCTGGACACCAACAAGGTCATCACTTAGGATCATGACGCTCTTGTCGACTGTAGTCCGGACTCACCACGGATGAAGTCGAGCCAACACCGAGGATCGGTGGGTGTGCGCGCTAGTTTGGCCGACTAGTGGTGTCACACATGATTGTTTTGGCTTACCTTGATATTTGTTTTTCTGACGAGATTTGATTTATATATGTGATGTTTTTATACTTTTGTGTATTGGAATTGGAAACTATGTTCACCGGATGAGTGAATTAATAGGCTAGGCCTATATGGTTCCTAACCAATATACGGTGAGTCATAGACTAGGCCTATGTGTTTCTATGTGTTGTATGTTCAGGTTATAGGTTATCTATACCGTCTTGGTGTGTATCGAGTTCTATTCATGACATATGTTTTTTCCTGCTCATTGAGTACATATTGTACTCACCCCCCTCCGCTTCCTAACCATGCAAGTTAATTTGTTGAGTTTGAAGTTCTTAGTGGATCGTGCGGTCTTTTGACATTTTCGGGATATTACCACACGTGGGTAGTCTCTGTTTTGTACTTTGTTGTGTAGTGGCTCATGATTATGTCAATATGCTTTATAATTTTGTAAATTAACTCTTGTCTGTCTTGTGGTTTGTAAATGACTTTATGTATGAACATTTTGTATTGTCGTTGAGATTGAAATTCAGTTAGCCTTACATAGTTAGGTTAAGGGTATTGTGAGTGTCCTTAGCCCGAGTATGCGGCGGTTGTCATGTGCCCGATGTGATTCTGGGTTATGACATCATATGCGAAATGTACAGGTAGATGCTCCATACAATAAAAAAAGTTTGGAAGAAAAATCCCTTCCAATTTTCACCAGATAACTGGAATTTCCTTTTCTAGTTTTTCCATTTTAGCCAACTTTATTTTAGATGATGTTAAGCTTTTGAAAAACAAACTTAATTCTGTTATAGCTTCCCAAACCTTATTTAATAGCAACTCTTGAAATGCAATTGAAATTAGCCTTTGTATAAACACAAGAAAATCATGAATTTTCATTCCAAATAATTTTTACTTGCTTATGTCCAAATACCTTGCCAAGTTTGAAACATAACTATCAGGAAACTTTAGATTTTTCAACCATCCACACAAAATTTCCTTCTATTTTTTATCAAAGTGTAATATGCTTTTGGATATTTACTGGTGCGAAGATCTTTATCTAACTCATTCCTTCTACAAAAATGTTTCAAATTAGCTTATGATTTTGTAATGTCCTTTGTCGTCCCTTCAATGTTCATTAGTGTTGAACAAATTGTCAAAAATATTTTCTAAATATACTTCACATTTAGATTATAATATATCAAATTAGTTTTCTAATATGGAAAATCCTAAAAGATACTTCGTTTTCTTCGATCAAAGTTTTTATTAATGCTTCTATTAATTTCTTTGGCTTCAAATTCCGTAATTTGCAGCAACCCTAATTCATCAATCTTTTGCAATATCTCTTCACCAGCTTTGCGAAATGGAAGGAGGTGTTTATACCATCTTATTCTTAATAAACTTTTGTTTATTATGTCTAAATGGATGATCTGGAGGAAGAAATTTTCTGTGGTTGTCAAACTAAGATGTTTTGGCCCCGTTAGGAAGATACAACACATCAGGATCCTAGCCATAATAAGGACAAGCCAATTTTCCTGTTATGCTCCATCCAGACAACATAGCATAGGAGGGAATCACTAATAGTCCACGTCAAGGCTGCTATCAATAAAAATTTTGTTTAAGAGACACATAATATGTCTCCACACCAAATTCCCAAAGATTATGCAATTCAAATACCAATGGTTATAAGAATACATCAATTTTATACTTTGGATTCGTCGGCCTTGGCACAATCACCGTTAATAATATATATGCCTCATTCATACACATTCATGGAGGAAAATTATAAGGAGTAATTATGATTGGCCATGATGAATATTATTGGTCGGATTGAGCAAAAAGTTGTGATCCATCTATCGATAATCCCAACCTAACATTTCGACTTTCAACTGCAAACTCAGAATGGGTGTTATTAAAATGTTTCCATACAAGTGCATCTGATGTTAACTCATTATTCCATCTTTCTTTCATGTTCATTATTCCATCTTATGTCTCATATGAGATGTCGTAACATCAAAGGCATATAGTCTTTGAAGTCTCAAAATTAGCAGGAAATAATTTCTATTTTATAGAATGCTTTATAGGTTTAACCTAGATTGGCCACAAAATTTGCACTCTTATAATTCCACATCATCTCTTTAAAACAACATACATCCCAATTTGCAATAATCTATTTGTTCAACTGGTAAACCAAGACCCTTAATAAGTTTCTTCATATTGTAGAAATTATCAACCATTATATGATTAGGAGGCAACGATTCATTATACCAAGCAAGAATTTTATCCAAACTTTGACCAAAAATATTCCCTTAAGACTTTATGTTCAATATTCAAGCAAATGAAGATAATTGAGTCATGGTCTCACAGTTTAGTCATAATTCTTGGTCAGCTGATTTTAGTAAGTCGAAAAAACTTTTTTTCATATAGGTTTGGTTCTTCTTCCAGATTCTCTATATTTGCTTGAAAAGTATAACTGGTTGCATCATAAACCATTTGGATGCAAGGATTTTCAGTTGCACCTATATTATTGCTTATAAATCTAGTCCCCCCTTCAAACCCATCCACATTTATTGACAAGTTCACTTTACTACCCCTTGAAGTGCTACAAATTAATGGCTCCCCATATCGTGTCCACTCAAAATAATTGGAACAAACCTTTTTCTTAACAAATGGAGATTCACTTCATCAATAGGAAGAAAAAGAATATGTTTGCAGTTTTTATATAGACATTTGATCTTTGGATCATCCATATATATAGGTTGAAAACATACATAGTGAATAAAAGTTTCAACTCCCTCAACAAACCTAGGATTAATGAAACCATCATATGTTAATCGTCTACAAATCAAAGATCTATCAATATTACTCATTTATGCAAAACTGTTATTTAAAAAAATGATTTCATAGTTAGATGTAATAATCATTATGATAGTATCCATATCAATGTTACAGAGCATTTAATCTTTACTTTATAGATCTTTAGATCCTTCATTTCCTATTTTTATAGGTCTATGACCATTTCCCCTCCAAATTGAAACCAACTTAACCCACCATATGATTTAAAAATTATAAAACTCAATCACAACCAATTTAACCTTAGTGGTTAGAAAATCACCACATTCTAAATCATAAGAACCTTACTACTTCATAGAAGAATTTGTGAGGAAAGATAAGCCTCATGGGAGCTGAATCACAAATTTCTAGCCTATATACCATCTTAGGGGTTTATTATGCAAAGAATTTTCATGTTAATTACGTGAATTTCTTATATTAATACTAAGTTTGAATTAATCGCATTGAAGTTCAAGTCTTTATGTCTCAGTTAATCACCTACAACTTCATTTCCAAAGTTTGAATTTAAATAAGCACTATGGTAAGTGACATTGTTTACATTTACTAATCGAGAAAGCAAGTTCTCGCTGTGACTCCTAAGCTTGTGGAATTTTTCATCGACAAGTCTTATAGGAGTTGGATCATAGATTTCTAGACTATACACCACCTAGGAGTTTATTATGCAAAGAATTATCATATCAATTACGTGAATTTCTTATATTAATATTAAGTTTGAATTAATCATATTGAAGCTCAATTCTTTATGTTTCAATTAATCACCTACAAGTTCATTTCTAAAGTTTGATTTTAAACAAACACTATGATACGTGGCCTTGTTTACACCTGTGAATCGAGAAAGCAAGTTCTCACTATAACCCCTAGGTTTGTGGAATTTTTCACCGATAAGCCTGATGGGAGCTGCATCATGGGTTTTCATCCTATATATTGTCCTAGGAGTTTCTTATGCAAAGAATTGTCATGTCAATTATGTGAATTTCTCATGTTAATACTAAGTTTGAATTAATCACATTGAAGTTCAAGTCTTTATGTTTCAATTTTAACAACTTCCCAAACATAAATACTTACACTATTAAACCCCAACCTAAAAACTCATCAATCATTCTTAGAGGTAAAATTGTAAAGAACAACACAAAACCAATCATATCGTAGACTTTAATTAGTAGAACGACTTACCTTAATAGATGAACAATCGCAAACTATAAAGAAGACGAATGAGGTTGGACAATTATCGATGCTCTTCAATACAGAACACAGCCTGCAAGAAAGACAATAAACTATTACCTATTAATGTTTTCATATCCTATAACTTATAATACTAATTAAGCCATTGAAGCCTCGATCTCTACTTGAAAAAGAACAATTAACCTCAATTTCATCATAACCATTTTTTGCAATATCACATATAGACAAGGACAACGTATAAATTTTTGCAGGATCATAAACATTATTATGCAAAAATCATTATTATGCAAAACCATTATTATAAAAACCATTATTACAACCTCCTTCTCATTCATATAGGCCTCTTTCTCATTAAAATGGTATGAAACAAACTCACAATCATCAGAGGTCTCTTTATAAGCACAAAGGCATGATATTTGCTCCCATTTAATATTAATCCTTATGAGAAACAAAAAAGCATCACATTTTCTCTAAATCAGCAGAGGTTATAATTTCATAAAATGAGTATATCATATGCTAATCATTTATTAGGCTCTACTATCATAAAAAGAGAAGTTCAATGACCAATTTTGTATGGATACCTAGAATTAAATTTTTTTAATCTAGTAGGACCAATTATTGACGCTCTTCAACATAGAACATGACCTGCTAGAAAGACAATAAAACAATTAGCTAGTTTTTGAAAAGTTTTGAATTGAGCATAGTTACAGATATTCATGAAGTAGCACAAGTAGCTAAAATGAAAAATGTCCAGGACATAAGCTGTAAGAAGTCCCTGATAGGCACTCAAAATATTTTTAGCTTGGAGTTGGATTGCTCACTTTGACCTATTTATGTTCCTATTGAGCAAATATAAGAGCTATGATTATTCAATGATGTATAGAGAAATTAAAATTCATATTAATCATAAAAAGAATGTTGTAGTGGAATTTCTCCTATTACCTCTTGATTCATTAAGCTAATTCAAAAAAGAAGATACCATTAATAACTTTTGCAAAATTTAATTTATTTGTATTTCCCCACTAGTTTGAATCAAAACTTTTTAAGTATTATCTAAAGTTGATAATTGAATTATTTTAACTTCATTTTTTTAGTAAAGTCCTTAATGTATGACATTTGTTCCCATTGTTACCTTTTTTGGTGAGTGATATGAATAATTTATTACAAATAAAAGAGATAAAAATGTATGAACTAATCAAAATAAGAGCCATATCTAATATAACCAAGTCCTATAGAGAATTAGATATTCTAGCTATACAAAATTGTAATAATATTAAAACAAGTTCTCTAATAGAAAAATCAAAAGTAAATAAAAGGCCTAGAGTCATATAGTTTGTTAAAATTAATTGCCATCAAGAATGAAGATGTAGTTATATAGGTTTTAGTTAGATGCTTGGCTTTGGTTGAGAACTCATTTTTTTTATCCATTTAGTTTCTCTTATCCATTGAACTATCTTGTGTAAAAGTTCTTACAAATCTTGTTTTGTTTATTAGAATTCATTTTAGTTTTTTAATTTCATATGTAATAAACAAAATAGCTATGTTAACTATATCAAGTTTCCTTCTTCCTAGTTCCTATTTATTTTACTTATTTTAAAATAACTACAATAAGTAGGAACTAAGTTAATTGTAATTTAGCACTTCTATGACATATTTTATAGGAGATTATATGATATTCTCTTTATTTTGATTCATTATCTTGTAGATGATGATTTGAAGAGATGTGACAAAATTGATCATATCTTTCTCCTAGTTATATGATTAAGGTGAAAATTAGAGTCACTTGAAAGCTAACTAGAAGAGAAAAAAAAAACTTAGTGGAATACATCAGAGTTTAATTTTAGTTTAAAGATGTCAAAAAATAGGGAAAATTAGAACAATGGTTAGACATAATACTAACATGGGTTAATGTTTGAACCATATTATTCATATATTTTTAGAAGAAAGATGACAATTGAAATGAAGTGGAATCAGAGCCAGACTTATCATATTACATTTGAAAAGTTTCAAAAAAAATTGATGCCATTCTAGAAGTGTAACAAGCATTGATTCTTATAATAAGCTTTATTCCTAATTAATATTGATTCAATCTTAGGGATTGTATGAAGGACTAAAAGGAAAAGTATGATTCATACACTAGGAGAATAAATACCTTAAATCTAAAGAACATAAGTAATCTAGACTATTCTTTTGATGTATATTTTGGATATTTTTTGAACTGCCTTCAAAGGCTTAATACATTCAAATTCATCAACAAAAAAGGAAAGTAACCTAGATTATTGTGATATCAAAAGGATTAACTAGGCTTATTGAGTTTGATTAGGTTGAATTGCACTCCAAGAGGTGGTAGTTACTTAATTAGACATAACCAAGTGTCTCAAGACATAGATACTTTAGGTTAATTATTAATTTAACCTACATAACCAATCTTACATGATTATTGGAATTTCATATAAGTGAACCTCGAAACCCTAACATTTGTTATCTAAATTTCTCTTATCTATTTAATTACCTTTTTTTAGTTAGCTTCATAATTTAATTACTTTTCATAATGTCATGTTTTTATTTTATTTTATTTGTTTGACTAAGACTAATAAACATAATAGTGTTGTCCTTACGGGACTGATCCCTTGTAGTTACTCAGGTGCTCTCAATTGATTTTACTTATTTAAATAAAATATTAATTATATTGAAATTATTAACAAATATTCTATAATGTTAGAAGTTTAATTTTTATTAATAATTTATTAAATTATTTTAATATAAATTGTTATCTAACTAATTATTAGGTACATGATTAATTTAAAGGTCAGTCTAAATATTTTATTTCAAGTCCTATGATACAACTTCAAACATTTTCTCCATTTTAAAGCACTAATATTCATTCTAGGTATTCCATTTCATTTTATTTAGTTTTAAGCCCTAAGAACTACCTATAGGCATTTCATTTTCCATTCTAAGTCTTATGGAACTACTCTAGGCATTTTCTTTAGATTCCAACAGCTAATATTCATTCTAGGCATTAACAAAGTCTAACCAATATCCCTAAGTGATATTTCATTAAAAAATTCATAAGCAAACTGAATTCATCTCTAACTAATAACAAAACCACTGTATTTTTCCATTATTCACCAACATAAATATGTTAAAACAAAAAATGGATCAACCACAATTCAAAAAATTCATAATACTCAAACCACATCAACAAAATTGACATTCATATAAGCATTTAATAACAAAATTTCTTGTAGAAAAAATAAACTCGAGAGCAAAGCATGGACGACTAACCTCAACAGATGATTAACTGAAGACGATGGAAGATGGAAGAAAAGCTGAAAAAGACGAACGTCGGCGATTAAGAAAGAAGTTAGACAACGAAGATTAAGGAAGAAAACAAAGAAGAAATAAGCAGGGAAGGGATGGGGACTTCGGCTATAGGTTTAACACTAAATGATGTCGTTTTCTTTTGATTAAAAATGTTGAAACCGAAGACCCAAACGGCGTCGTTTAACTTTAAATTTTATCGACGAAATGATAGTTCTGTAGTTAATTTACCGATAAACATTTCTTCCATCGATAAACTCCGACACTTATTTTTACTGCCATCCATTGTCGCCTATTTTTACGATGGCCTTCATTATTCCGTTGGCAAAATTTTGTGGATAAATTCCCTCCACCTTTACTGACAAATGTTTTTCATCACAAAAAACCTTTTTTTGATAAATGTACCGACGGAAACTCAATTTCTGTCGTTAAGTTACAAAAAAATTTGTTACATCAATAATTTGTAATTTTCTTATAGTGAATGAAAACCTAAAAATACATATTGGCTACAATTTTATAAGTCTTTATCATATAACACTAAAGCTTTCAATTTCCATAATACGAGATGCAATTTTATAATAATTATGGATTTCTACAAATAAATTGAGACAATATTTGTTAAGTAGTCCTAAAAGAATATGGGTTAAAAAAAGGTTTAAGAACTAACTCTTAAGGATCCAAGTCTATACGAGCACCTGGAACACTTTGATTTTTTTATTCTTTGGGTTATACCATATTGGTCAATTACTGTTACTATTGCTAGACATTGTAACTGATAATTCTGTTTTTAATGACTTTTTTTAAAAGGTTCCTCTTCACTCACAATAAAGAAGATGTTGCATGGAGTTCTCTTCACCTATTTTGGGAAGAAGCTATTACATTTCTAAGCTTAGGGAATGTACGTAGGCCAAGGATTATTTTACCAAGTTATTATCCCTCTTTCCTTACTCTATTTTGTTATTAGTATGTTTTTTTTATGAATTTTATATTAATTTTGTATAATTATGCATAAGATTAAGTAATTCATTCATTAATTTAGAAATATAATAAGAAGTGAACATACATAATTCACCCTCCTCTCTTGTGCTATATGGGAACCAACAAATATAATAAAATTATCTTTAAAAAAAGTTTATGGCATAACCTTTGTCAACTAATTGACCCACACTAAGAAGATTTTCGATCCAAACTTGACACAGATGCACATTAGTAATTAACTTAATACCTGAATATGTTTTGCTAATAATTGTCTCTTCCTTTCCTTTCTATGCGTGCTCCATTTTAGTTTTTAACCTTGTTTGGCATTTGGCAACCCTTATCAAGGACCTTGAAAATGGATTCATCATGAGCCATTTAACATTTGTAACTTGAATCTGTAAGTCGCTCCATGTAGTTATTGAAGTTAGACATTACAAATACTATGAATAAGGTCTCTTCTTCATGTTCATCAAATTCAATTACATTACCTT